>JAQQPU010007693.1:0-38023 GCA_029168905.1 Artemia sp. Kazakhstan ARC1039
ACCCCCCCCCCACAGCCCTCAGGGCAAGGGTTTTAAGTTATGCCCTGGGGGCATATAAGGTTTTTATAGAAAACGTTGTCGTGGAAACTTGAAAAAGGGCTTAGTTGATTGGAAATTGAAATGGCTAATGCCCTTTTTAATAGTCAAAGTGATTGGAAGGCAACTAACACCCCTTCCACGCCCACCATTTATCCAAACACGTCCAATCAAAATTTTGAGACAGCCACTTTATTCAAAGTAGTTGAAAGGTCTGGAAAATATATCTTTGAGGATGACAATCCCCCCACAGTCCTCAGGGTAAGAGTTGTAAGTTATGTCCCGGGGGCATATAAGATTTTTATTGAAATCTTTGTCGTAGAAACTTGAAAAAGGGCTCATTCGATTGGAAATTCAAAGGGCTAGTGCTCTGATTAATAGTTGAAAGTAATTTAAGGGCAGCTAACCCCCCTCTCACGCCCACTTTTCCCCCAAACACATCCAATCAAAATTTTTAGATAGCCATTTTTACAACGTATTTAAACGTTTTAGAAATTAGGTCTTTGAGGATGATAAACCCCCTCAGAGCCCTCGGGGCAAGGGTTGTAAATTATGCCCTGGGGGGATGTAAGGTTTTTATAGATAGTGATGTTGTAGAAACTTAAAAAAGGGCTCATTCCATTGGAAATTAGAAGGGCTTGTGCCCTTTTTAATAGTCAAAAGTGATCGGGGGATAACTAACATCCCTCTCACACCCACTATTTTCCCAAACACATCCAATCAAAATTTCGAGATAGCCATTTTGTTCGACGATGTATAAAAAGTCTGGAAATTATGTTTTTGAGGATGACACTTCCCCCACAACCCTCAGGGCAAAGGTTATAGGTTATGCCCCTGGGGCATAATTGTTTTTTTTTATTAAAGAAAGTGTTGTCGTGGAAACTTCAAAAAGGAATCATTCGATTGGAAATTGAAATGGCTACTGCCCTTTTAATAGTCGAAAGTGATTGGATGGCAAGTAACCCCCCTCTCACGCCCACCATTTCCCCAAACACGTCCAATCAAAATTTTGAGATAGTCATTTTGTTCAACGTAGTTGAAGGGTCCGGAAACTATGTTTTTGAGGATGACAACCCCCTCACAGCCCTCAGGTCAAGGATTGTAAATTATGCCTTGGGGCATATAAGGTTTTTATAGAAAGCGTTGTCGTAGAAACTTCAAAAAGGGTTCATTCGATTGGAAATTGAAAGGGCTAGTGTCCATTGTAATAATCGGAAGTGATTGGAGGGCAACTAACCCTCCTCTCACGCTCACCATTTCCCCAAACACACCCAATCAAAATTTTGAGATAGCAATTTTCTTCAACGTAGTTAAAAGTTCTGGAAATTAGGTCTTTGAGGATGACAACCCCCTCCCCCCGGCCCTCAGGGCAAGGGTTGTAAGTTATGCCCTGGAGGCATATAAGGTTTTTATTGAAAGTGTTGTCGTAGAAACTTCAAAAGGGCTCATTCGATTGGAAATTAAAAGGGCTAGCGTCCTTTTTGATAGTTGAAAGTGATTGGAGAGCAACTAAGGCCCTTCTCACACCCACCATTTCCCCAAACACATCCAATCAAAATTTTGAGATTGCCATTTTGTTTACCGTAGTTGAAAGTTCTGGAAATTGACAACCCCCTCAGGAAGTGACAACCCCCTCACAGCACTCAGGGCAAGGGTTGTAATTTATGCCCTTGGGGCATATAAGGTGTTTATAGAAAGGGTTGTCGTAGAAACTCAAAAAGGGCCCATTCGATTGGAAATTGAAAAGCCTAGCGCCCTTTTTAATAGTCGAAAGTTATTGGAAGGCTCGACATTGTTATAATAAACATCGATGTGGGTAGGCTACAATGTATTATTATTTTTTTCTCTTTTTTGTTTAGTCAGGTAATCAAAATATCAAAATAGTGTAAGTGTATCCAAGCTATCAAAGAAAGTAAACAGATCTTTTTTCTCGAACGGTATCAAATTTTCTATTTCAGGTCAACTTGAGGAAGTATGAAAGAAACCCAAAATGAACAGAAATTACAATAAATAACCGAGTCAAATTCAAAACAAGCAGAAATTAACATGAGTAGGGCTCAAAGCCCATATGCCTTCCCAAGGCCAGAACATAATTTGCACTTTACTGACAAAAATACAAATGAATGTGCACCATCAGTTTAATATACATTTAATATACAAATACTGATATTTAGTAATCAAAAAGTTAATATTATTTGATTTATTAAAGTTATAAAAGTAAAAACATTCATATTTTTCAGTAAAGTGCAAATTATGTTCTGGTCTTGGGATGGCATAGGGGTTTTGAGCCATATTCATGTTAATTTCTGCTCGTTTTGAGTTTGACTTGGTTATTTATTGTAATTTCTATTCGTTTTGGGTTTCATTTATTTATCGATGCCGATTTGTGGTAGTTTCACGCTTGGTAGAATTTTTTATTTTAATTTTGCTCATTTTTGGTTTAATGGGGTTCTTTACTTTTCTTTGAAAAACTTAATTTGTGGAAAAACTGTTTTTCCACAAATTTTTTTCTTTCCACTTTTTGGAAAGGAAAAACTTTTTTTCCACGGCCTTTGTGGAATCACAAAGGCCGTTAATTAGAATAAATAGCTCTTATGAAAGTACTAAAAAAATCTTTGGCTTAAAGAGTGAGGTATTGACTAGGGGGTGAACCCAATCCTATATGTAATATTTTCGGTTAGTTTAAAGTTTTGATGTTGCTGCTGTTGCAGCTGAAAAACTTGTTTTTTATATTTAATTTCTGATCCTTTTTTAAATAATGCTGGGAAGTCCGGCGTCCCCTTCATAGCAATGTCCCTTGCCCCATGAAAACTTCCTTCATGGAAATATCCTCCCACATAACCCCCGACCAACCCCCGCCCCCACTACCAGAAAAAATCTCCCCTGAAAACGTCTGTATACTTCCCAATAACTAATACTACATGTTAACACTGGGTAAAGTTCATAACTTTCAGCCCTCCTCTCGGAAATTTCGGGGTATTAAGTCATCCTAAAAGACATACTTATAATATTTTCGAACATGCTGAACAAAATGGCTATCTCAAAATTTTGATCGGGTGACTGGGAACAAAATGATCGTGGGAGGGGGCCTAGTTGCGCTCCATTTTTTGGTCACTTAAAAAGGACACTAGAAATTTTAATTTCCATTCCAATGAGCCCTCTCATGATATTCTAGGACCAATGGGTCTATACGATCACCTCTGAAAAAAAAACAAAAAAAAAACAAATAAACACGCACCCGTGATCTCTCTTCTGGCAAAAAATGCAAAATTCCACATTTTTGGAGATAGCAGCTTGAAACCTCTACAGTAGGGTTCTCTGATACGCTGAATATGATGGTGTGATTTTCATTAAGGCTCTATAACTTTTAGGGCATCTTTCCCTTTTTTCGAAAATCAGCCAAATTTTTTCAGGCGCGTAACTTTTGATGGGTAGTACTAAACTTGATGAAACTTATATATTTTAAATCAGCATTAAAATCTAATTCTTTTGATGTATCTATTTGTATCAAAATGCCATTTTCTAGAGTTTTGGTTACCATTGAGCCGGGTCGCTCCTTACCTACAGTTCGTTACCACGAACTGCTTGATAATTTCGTATATTGGTATTTGTATCTTAATTGTGTAGCTTATTAAGGGGGCTTGGAGGAGGAACATACGAGATATGTTCTTGCAAACCTCCAGTTACGGATTTTGGACCATAATTATTACAAAGATGATATCGTTTTATACTTCCAAGCCTTTCTACTTAAGAAGTGACATCAAAAGTGTTGTTTTTAGTGCTATATCACATTTACGGATGGTAGAATTGACAGACATCACATAGATATGAGCAATAGATTTCAAATGAACCATTAAAGGTCACTCTAAAAAGTTCTGGTAGCCCACTAGCCCCAGCTTTTCCCCTTGAGACATGGCACAAAAAGTGCCGTATTTAATGTTATTTGGAACTTGCTGATGGTTGAATTTATAGGAAGGACGTAGATATGAGTAATAGCTTTTATATGAGCTATTAAATATCTGTCTAGGTGTACCTATGATACCAACATGCCCAATAACAATGTGCCAATACCGATACACGTGATATGAATGCGTCCGATACCGATACAGTGTGCAGCGCTTTCCCCAGGGACTATGTACTGTCACATTATCACCAAAACCAAATATATTTGACCTTTGAACTACGTTGAACAAAATGGCTGTATCAAAAATGTCATTGGGTGACTTTGGGGGAGGGGGCTAGGTGCCCTCCAGTTTTTTGGTTACTTAAAAAGGGCACTAGAAAATTCAATTTACATTCGAATCAGCTATTGCATATCTCTCTATGATGTTCTGATCCCCCCTAGCTTTGCTAAAAAAAAAAAAAAAAAAAAAAAAAAAAAAAAAAAAAAAAAAAAAAAATGGGTGACAGATCAGTGCTACTCATGCAAAAAAGTCATTTTCCTTGTTGTTCAAGGAGGAGGGTTGTAATTTCCCACAACCAAGTTTTCGACCGTTCTGATTCCAATGGTAGACTTTTCATTTTGATCTGACACCATTTTTGAGGGCTTTTAGACTTTTTTTCGAAATCACCATAATTTCTTTTCGCAATAAACTTTTACTTTTAAGAGGAACCGAAAATATAGTTACCATTCCTGAACACAAGGTATCTTTCTTCTAAACGTGCTTTTTAACTTTTGGTTACTATGGGCCGTGGCTCGCTCTTTACTAGATTGCAGCTACCGCTGCAACCATGATAAACCATGTCACGGTTCAATGAACTGCCTGGAAACCCTGAAAAATGACGGTAGTTGGGTATTTTAAATGTTGGTCCAAACAAGGTGACTATGAAGCAGACAAGCACCCAACTCGATGAGTATTTTATTGTGAAAGACAAGTATTTTTTAATATTTTCTCTGAACTATACTGACTGCTCAAAAATATTTTGATTATTTATCATTTGATTATTTAATTATTGATATAATTTTAGTTATTGATCAATTAATTTCTAGGGGCTCACTTGAACCCAGCTGTTACTCTTGCCATGGCCATAGTTGGTAAACATCCATGGAAAAAAGTGTTGCATTATATGGCAGGCCAATATCTGGGAGGATTTCTAGCTGCTGCAGTTGTCTTAGGCGTATACAGTGGTAAGTAAAGCACACAAGCATAAGCACCACTTAAAAATATTTCGAATGTTTGTATTAGATTCTAAAATCATAATCATGGTAAATAATCGCTTTAAGGGGATTTTTTATTTAATATATAAAAAAAAATATTGAGCTTGGTGAATGAAGCTCTTAGAATTTTTCCAGAGTTGATATTCAGGATTCCGGAAATTCTATTTCCCTGAGTAATTAATGAAAAGTTGTTTTATAATATTTTCTCTAAGATTTTAAACAAATTTTGTATATGAAGTAACTGCTTAGCTTAAATTGAAATGTAAAACAGGCTATTTTCAAACACTAGAGGAACTTGAAGTAGGGTTTCAATGCAAAATATGCTTGTTGATCAATATTACAACCTCATTTTTTTCGTTTGCAAGCCTTGATGATTTTGCCAAAATAAAAAAGTGAAAGAAACAACGATACAATATAGTTTTTAATCTACTTCAATTGAATCTTTTTTAGGCGAAGCAAGTACTGCGGTAATCAAGGCCGTACCAGGGATTTTTGAGGGGTATTTTTGTTTGGAGGGGGGGTCTGTTAAAAAAGAACTATACAAAACTCATCAAAGAAATGTTATGTGTATTTTGTTTTTACCTGCCGGAAAAATATGTTTCGGAGGGGAGGGGATCAAGCCAGATAACCCCATCCCCCCAGATACGGCCCTGGCTGCAGACTAAGCAATTTCATGGTATATTGGCAGTTTTTTCTTTACTACTTAGTAAAATTTACTTTCCTCTTTCTACTACGTAATTTGTTTTACCCTGGGATCTTTTTTCTTTATTTTTTAGTTTGTACAGTCAATGGTAAGTTATCTAAAGGCTGTTAGCAGTGTTTCCACTTCAAATTTTTTCAAATCCCTAGTAGACTGGTGGAAAATCCCTAGAAATCGCTATTTTCAATACCAAAATCCCTAAAGGTTTTCCCATTTTCTGATTTCTTCAAATCACAAGCCTTGTTATGCTGACTTTTCATAGCATTTGTTCAAGACGACTTATTTTGCAACTCAAGACCTTTTACTTGTACCAAAATATCTTCTTTTTTATATCTTCATTTAAAACAATGCTTTGTATTTATCGCCTAGTTAAGTTTGGTTATGATTTATAGATTCCAGTGCCAGATCTCAGGTTCTGGACCATATGAATATATTTTTTTTGTCCGTTATTTTTTCCTTCTCTATTGTTGTTTATTTTTTTTTTTGCAGCCCCCTCGTTTTTATTTGAATTGTAACGTAGGATTGGCATGAATGGTTTCCAACCGGTCGCTTTTGTAAACATTATTTTTGTTTCGACTTTTTTCATATTGAATTGTGTTAGATGTCTAAAAAAAATGTCTGAAAAAAAGAAAAATTTATCTGCCGACGGATCTGTCAAAAGGTGACTGAAATTATGATATTTAAGGATAGAAAATTGCTTAAAATGTACTTTGAGTAATACAAAAAAGGTAAAATATGAAACAATACTTAGGCATTTCTCACATTCGTGTAGTAAGGTGCAGCAAGACGAAATAGACTAAGTAAGAGAAATAGATTTCAATTCTGTTTTTAAAAATTTCAATTTCAAAACAGATTTCAATTCTGTTTTCTGCTGCGCGTGACCAATCAGAGAGCTTAATTGGTTGCGTCAGTAGGTCAGTGGATATGGTGGTAAAAAAAAAATATTTTGAACATTGATGAGAATTTGCCTCGTCCACTCCTGTTCCATTTGTTTCCATCCCATGATACTTTCCCATACTTTAAAAAAAAGGGTGGGAGGAAATCAGGCCTTAGTGACTGAGCTGATACAGGGTCAAGCATTTCTGCATATTTGTAAATGTGCACAGATGCAATGGAAAAAGATTGTGCAGCTCTGCGTCATGAAATTCAACTGCGTCATGGGGCACATCTGGATCTGATTCTAGTGTCAAGAGAGAGACCTGCCCATTTGGACCTAAATAAATACTATCGAGAGGAAGATAAACACTTCGGTCATTCACATTAAGTTGAAATGCATTTGTTGATACATAGTCCCTCTTCATGAAGCTCATAGACAGTTCCTTGATAAGAGATTCAGTCACTAGTTTCAAGCGATAAAACAGTGGTTTTTCAGCTTGAAAAGTACATTAAATTCAGTAATGCAAAGGCAACAAATTCAGACTTTCCCAATGCAAAGGCAACAAATTCAGACATGCACTTCATGACTGGGTTCAGATTTGTGTATACAAGCGTTGGCCTCAGGTGACTTTGTGCTGCGGTGAGTTGTTAGGAGTAGTAATAGTAACAGTTTTAGCGTAAAGAGCAAGGTATTGAGGAGGGGGAACCCTTCATATACGGAATAAATCTATGAATATTAATACACAAATTTTGTTTTAATTCTCATGTACGGTGAGACAAAGTCGGCCCTGCATTAGCTAAAAAAAACTTTCAGAAATTAAATTAAAAATAGTTTTTTTAACTGAAAGTAAGGAGCGACATTGAAACTTAAAACAAAAAGGAATTATTGTTTTAATTGTTTTGAAAACTAGATTTGCGACAAAGAGTCAAACTTTAGGATAATGAGTGAGGCATTGAGGAGGGGACAACCCTTTTTATATACGGAATAATTTCTGTTTGTTTTAAGTTTTAATGTCGCTCCTTACTTTCAGTTGAAAACAGCTTTTTTGTATTTAATTGCAGATAAGAGCTTGAAACCTCTATAGAATAGGAAGTTATTCACGCTCATTAGGCATTTCAATAACAAACAAGAGAATTTGGAGAATTATTGGAGTATCGATTAGATATTAAAATTAAAAACTAAAACCATTAAACAATTCCTAGAGGAGATATCCCACCCCCTTCAGGGGAGTAAGTCTAGCATTTTTGTTGGGGACAAGAAGGGTCCATATCCGGATATTCAAGGGGCATGGGCTATATAATAGTTATTTTCTCCAAATTATTGGGAAGGGGGCAGCTGCCCCCATCTCGATACGACACTCCTGTCCCCTTACTCCCTACCGACTTCAATCATCAAACTATAATCGATTTAACCTATCTAGTTATATTGCAAATTTTATTATTGAAAGCACCAAGCCGTATTTTCTTTTTCAATAATTTCTTTTTTGTTTCAGAAAATTATATTTAATGCATACCTACCTTTTTTTTTCCATTGACTCCACTGAAATCTTTTTTGGAACTGATAGATATTAGAGAGTGAAAAACCTTAAATATGAAGAAAAAATTGACCTGAGCAAATGTTAGGAAATAAGAAGTATAGAACATATTTGCAATTTTGCGATTTAGTAGGTTTGCCTATCATTTTGATGACAACGCTCTGGAGTCTTTCTATTTCTGATATGGTGCGAAATTAGAAGTTTTAAAAGCGGTATATTTGCATAAATGTTAATTTGGAACGTATTGGGAGGTATAGTGGACCTCTATTTCCCTTTTTTTTTATTAGTTAGCCTCCTGTATGACTTATTTGATTGAATAATGAATCTATGCCTTATATCGTGAAAAGTCACTACATTTAAGAAAAACCTTAGAAATTCCTTTAAAAATCCAGAATACTTGAAAAAATCCCTAAAAATCCCCAAATCCCCAAATGAAAAAAATTGCCCCTAACAGACGTCAAAAATCCCCATTATAGGGGGAAAATCCCTAGAATGGAAACACTGGCTGTTAGTTGAGGAATTAAATTTAGGTAGCACCTCCCTGTTTAATCACTTAGGACGCTCTTGCAAGTAAAACAATACACAGGGCATGTAAAAAGCTCTAAAAAATGCCGGAAAATAATGTAGCAGCGTAAACCAAGGGATGAAACAATTTCTGTTACACTCATTTATAATTGGCGTTTTTGAACTAAATGACAAAATATATTTGCCAACCGAAAAAAATTTCTTCAAAAAATTCTATCACCCAATACTTTGTTCACTTTGTTTGGACACGAACGAAAGTAGATACCTCTTTTGTTTATCATCGTCATTTACCCCCACCCCTTTTACCCCACCCAATATACATCCATCTATGTTACAGATACGGTATTTCCGTTTTGTTTGTATGCAAGTAGGAAATATTTGCAAACGCTTGCAAGCGTTGGAATAAATATAGCCTGCTATTTTTGGGGGTTAGGGAGTGGGTATCTGTGTTACTTGAGTGGACGTATGGAAAAGGCACAGAAATTTGGTTTATGATGACCACTACACCGAAGCAAAATGTAAGATCCCAGGCAGCAACATATTATGAATAGGGTATTAGTAACCAGGGTTAAATCGTTGTAACAATCGTCTTTATGACAAGTAAGGCTATCAAATGAACCTAATGAAAAAACTATATTTTCTCGCTTCTTCTCTTAAAAAAACCTTTATGCCCCAGACATCTGTGTGACCTATTTCCTTTTCATTTTAAAATCTCTGTTTTTATCCCTACGTACATAAGTAATGATAGTTACTGATAAAGTTTAGTAGTATTAGCCATCGGGGAAGCCAGCGTAAGGTTTTGGTTTGGATGTCTAAAACCCTCTCTAAAGAATATGAAAAAAATGGTTAAAACTTTTGATGGGTCTGTTGCCTTCACAATTTACTTTGTAGAAACGTCCTGTTTATTTAAATGTATAGGCAAGAATTACAAATATATCACCAAGTTGTCGTTATACCCAAGTCTTCAATGAAATGACGTATGTTTCAGCCCTTTGATGAATATTATCATTGGTATTAACATATCATTCAATAAGAAATAAGAAAACATAGTAGGCCTATTTATAACTTTTAATTGTCTTTGTAATATGTTTATAAACTTCCTCTGTGAAATATATATGTTGCAATATTTGGCAATGAAAGTTTATAGATTCATTGATCTCAACTTAGTATTTGCTGACGATAACATTGATTACCAAGTTAATCTAGAAGAAAAATTGTTATTTTTCCTAAGTATCCTTCATATTTTCTGACGATAGCATTTATTACCAAGTTAAGCTATTGGAAAAAATTGTTACAAGTTCATAAGTACTAAAAGTTCTTTAGATTACTTTTTTATTATAAAATTGTGGGGAAATCATTAACAATAATTCCAGTAAATATTTTAGGATCTATATTTTGTTACGCAAGAAAACACTGAAATGTTATTTTGAGAAAATAGCTTCGACTGAGCAAATAAATTTCATTCGATTAGTGCTTATAAGGGCTTTGTGAGTATTATTCGCCCACCCAACGGTTCTTATTTGAATATAGAAATTACTGGAAATAAACTGTTGAATTTTTTGTTGGATGGAAACAGGGGAATTTTGAGTGCGTTGGCAGGCGGGATGAGTGTTTTTTGGAAGGGTCGTTGCGACCAGGAGCAGAGCAAGTTCAGATTTGTTTTCTCTCTATTTCTTTCTTTTCTTCTCTGTTTTAAATTCTATTCCTGTGCTTAAGAGGTTACTCCAAACAAATGAAAGATTAAGAAAGGTTAATTGTTCTTTTGTATTGCGTTTTTTTTTTAGTGTTTTTTGCTTGTTTGTTTTTTTGTTGTTTGTTTTCTTGAATAAACTCCGTTATTAAATTGAATAAAATGAAAATTGAAATTGAATAAGTGTTTCGCAGTTCCAGTCACATGAAGTGTTTGAAGTGTCATAATAACGTAATAAAAAGATAACGTATAAATCCAGCATTGGCTTACTGCCAGATCGTATGCTTTTTTGTTACTTTCTTCTATGTACAGATGTATAAAAAAAGCTATAAAAAAAAGAATCTAAACAGTAAAACTTATATAAAAGCACAGTAAAAGAAACATTTTCATTGTTGTAAAATGAAAACATGTTTTCAGTTTACTATTCTGTAATTCAAAAGCTAATAAACTAACAATATACTACTTGTTTTATTATCATTTGTTTGTATCACAGGGAATATATTGTTACGAAGATCAAATTGGATCAAATTTTATTTTTGCACTCATTTCACATAAGAAAAGAATATTGACATGTTTAAAATTATGAATTTATATTTTATTGCCCGCAACACAATCTAGAGCCGTGATTCCCAACGTGGGGCGCAGGCCTCACCGGTGGGGCTTAGTAATATTTTGGTTGGTCATGGCCAGGACGTGCACCCTTCCGCTGACTATACTTTAGAGTCTTAATTTTGAAAAAAAAACACTTTGAAGGTGAATGACGTCGTATTCAAATGCATTTAAAAGAGCGAAAAAGATACATGATAGTATTGCAATGACGCCACATATTGTATAAGAAGCGTTGTATTCGGACAATATTTTCGTTAGCATAAAATATGCCTAGAGGAAGAACCAAAAAAATATACCAAGTTAATGGTCACAATAAACATCACAAGGGGGGACATTATGATTTTATGCTTGTAAAATAAGCATTTTTTTTAGTTTGGTCACGCTTTGACGATAAAAAATGGTAACCATCGAAAATATTGTCTAATTATTCTGTTTAATTATCATTTTTATCTAAATTTAAATCGTGTAATTGTATTAAATATTAAAATTGAGTTGAATAGACAAATATAGTTATAGGTTGAATAGAACTATTAAATTCGAAAATATTATTAACCATTAAAAATAATTCAAGTGCCCTTATGTACTATTTCTAGCTAAAAGATTACTGCTTCACAGTTTAACAAAAGAAATAATAGATAATGTGGTAGGCACAAAGATCTGTGGCATTTTAAAATTCATCGCTTAATTAGAAATAGAAATGTTGTAATAAAAATAAATCATATCGAAAAAAGTCAAGTGCTCACAATGGAAAAAATTGATGTATTGGCGGCCAATTTGATGCAGGTACTTATTTTATATGAAGCAGGAACAATAATGAGGAAGAATTTAAAGAAAAAAAATACATAAAAACTTAACCACCAAGAACTCCTGTTTGTATGTATGGAATAGATTAACGACAACTCTTTTAAAAAAGGGGAAAATATCACTGTTTGCGATGATAGTCAGAATTATGTTAAATTAAAAAATTATATTCAATATTTGCAAATCTGTATTCCTTGCGGCGTGTGGGATTGAACCAGGCCACCTCTGATTGTGTAGCTTGGACTCTTCCCCCATGCTACCGCAAGGTAGTTTATTTTATGGTTCTTAAGTTTATATATAAAGTTGAAGAATTAAAACTGATCTTTAATCATTTCATTTTGTCCTGTTCCATGCACTATCCATGCATAGATAGTAAAAAGAAAGAAAACGGGGTTTAAAAAAAATTCTTATTTAGTGGTTGGTCTCTCCACAAGCAAACGCTATAAAGTTCTGAAATTTCTTTAAACCTTGCAAAATACTTTACTTATAGTTTACTAACACTTTATTTCCTCATTAAACCAAGCCCAAAAAATTATACCAAGTTAATGGCCTTTTAAGCTTAATTCAGGTGAATTTATGTAAAATTTTGAGCAACAAAATTTAAATATCACAAGGGGGGCATCTGGATTGTAGAAATGCCTAGGTGGGGCAAGGCCCAAAGTCAATAGGGACCCCACTGATCTAAAGCAACACACTACTTGTATTATAATCATTTATTTAAATAAATACAATCTAGGACCACACTGGCTATACATGACGTAAGAAACTAAGAGACGAAAAAAAGTAGTTAAGACAAAAGAACAGTATCTGTTCTCTTTTTGTCAAGTACACTTCGAAAGTTTAGTTGTCTTTTTTTTTTTTTTTTTTTTTTTTTTTTTTTTTTTTTTTTTTTTTTTTGATCAATTTCAATGACTTAAAGAACATGAAAATTGGAACTTGGAATGTTACGACGTTAAAAACTGACTATCGTATCGACGTTTCGACTGACGAATTCAGACGATTGGACTGGATTTATTAGGAGTTTCAGAAACTTATATCCCAGTGGTAGGAAGCATAAAATTAGGTGATATAGAATTTGTTTACTCAGGTAGGAAGGATGGGGTACAAAGACAGGGAGAAGGGCTCATGATGAATAAGGAAGCTGCTAAGTCTTGTTTAGGCTGGGAAGATATTAATAATAGAATACTAATTGCTCATTTTATGACTAAAAAGTTCAAGGTATCAGTCATAGTAGTATACGCCCCTGTAAAACCGACCGACGGTATAACAATTGTAGGTTGTAGGTATAACAATCTAGTATTTTGTAGGTATAACAATCTAGTTATAACCAATACGGTTTTTGGTAAAACTCACGTGATGGTAAGACAGCAAACATTATTGATTATGTTATAGTAATCCGAAGACTGGCAGGATCAATACAAGATACTAGGGTATATAGGAGTGCCGTTATTGATGTTAAAAGTAAAGATCACCATCTAGTAGTGTCAAGGGTTAATTTAAAGCTGAAATATCGGAAGGGTAACTACCTCCCTGGAATTTATGAAGTTAGTGGACTTCAGGATGAGAATTTTAGAGAAACTTTCCAGGAACAGTTGAATACTAAACTTGAGAGTTTAAAATTTGATAATGTGGAAGATGGTTGGAATAATTTTAGAAAAATAATTTGTGAAGTTGCTGAAGGTGTCTTAGGGAAGAAAGCTAGAACTACAGCTAAGAATATTAGTGAAAAAGCTTTATGTTCAACAGAAAGGAGAAAGGACTTGTACAGGAATCATCTGAGTGATAGATCATATGACAACAAAAGGAATGTAAAGAAAGTGGAGAAAGCATTAAACTATGAACTAGGGAGGTGTGAAGTAGAGGCCATGGATAAAATTGCCGAGGATCTGGAAGATGCAGCTAGACGGCATAATAGTAAAATATTTTACTCGCATGTTAACAAATTGAGAGGGAGTAGTCAATCCGGACTTGGCCAGTTAAAGATAGTAATGGGGCCGCAATTAGCGATAAGGAAAAAACTAAAGAGAGATGGGCCGAACATTTGGATAATTTGCTTAACCGAGATAGAGTTGCAGGAAAAGATATAGAGGAAAATGAAAAAGTTTGTGATACCTTGGATGTGAAGGAAGATTTTTTTTGTGAGGAGGAATTAGCAACAGTACTAAAAGGATTAAAAAATAATAGGGCTCCAGGTGCTGATAGGGTGGTAAATGAGTTTCTTAAATATGGTGGCTCTGAGGCTAGAAATAAGCTACTGAAGATTATGAATATGATTTTTGAAAAAGGGGATGTACCTAACGATTTTCAGAAAACCTTAATTGATCCACTCTATAAGAAAGGTGATAAAAGTGAGTGTGGTAATTATCGAGGCATTAGTCTGGTCTCTGTAAGTAGTAAATTACTAAGTAATATGATGCTTTTTAGACTGAGAGATGCCGTAGACAAAGTTTTAAGAGAAGAACAGTGCGGTTTTAGAAAAGGTAGAGGATGTGTCGACCAATTTTCACTCTTAGGCTAATAATTGAGAAGTGCCTGAGTTTTCAAACACCTTTGGTCCTTTTCAAGCACCTTTGGAGCAAGCGTTCGATTCTGTTGATAAAAGAGCTCTAGTAAAGGTTTTATCCTTGTATGGTATACCAGACAAATAGATTAAAGTGATTAGTGCTATGTACGAGAATAACACTGCTGCGGTTAAGGTAGGAAATGAGGTTAGCAGCTGGTTTTGTATTAAATCAGGAGTTAAGCAGGGTTGTGTTCTATCCCCCTTTATATGGATTATTTTGATGGACTTTGTCTTAAGGAGCACAGGAAAGGCAATGGGAGACCACGGAATCAAATGGGGGAGGAAAAAGTCCCCTGGGCTTCGATTATGCTGATGATTTAAGCATCCTAGATGAAAGTGTGAGCAAAACGAATGAAGTTTTAGAGGTTTTGCGAGTTCAGGGTGCTAGAACAGGTTCAAAAATTACTGTTAAGAAGACTAAGTAACTAAGGCTAGGAATAAGTGACGATGAAAAGGTGACGTTGGGTAATGAAAAGATTGATCAGGTTGGCAGCTTCACTTACCTTGGTAGTATTATTATTAAAGATGGATGGAGCAGTGAAGATGTTAAAAGTAGAATAGCCAAGGCTCAGGGTGTTTTTTCACAGTTAAAAAAAAGTTTGGAAGAATAGGAAGATAAGTCTACAAACCAAGATTAGAACATTAGAAGCTAAAGTGATGACAATGGTCAAATATGGCTCTGAAGCATGGACGTTCCGAAAAGGGGATGAAGATTTGCTAGGTGTTTTCCAGAGAAATTGCTTAAGAATTGTTCTGGGTACCCGGCTGACTGACCATATTTCAAACAATAGGCTATACAAAAAATGTGGTTCAATACCGCTCTCTAGGGCTATAATGGAAGAAAGGTTGAGGTGGCTAGGGCACGTCGTGTGGATGAAGGATGACAGATTGCCAAAGATTGTTCTTTTTGGCGAACCGGCTAGGGCTAAACGGAAAGCAGGTCGTCCTCGTCTGGGGTGGGAGGACGTCATAAAGAAAGATTTAAAGGAAGTGGGAACTTCGTAGGTAGGTGTAAAAGGGGAGGCTTTGAATAGGTTGGGGTGGAGGAGGAGCGTGCGTAGCTGTGTTGGCCTCAGGTGGCTTGGTGCTGCAGTAAGTTGTTAGTAGTAGTAGTAGTAGTAGTAGTAGTAGTACTGTGGACGACTTGGCCGAGGTCCTTGTCGAAATATTTGCTTGTTCTTCGTCTTTCATATTTTACCACTGGCTGACAAAATTCCTCGTTTTCTCACCTATTTGATTTGTTTTTTTCATTTGTTATATCCTTTCCTCTCTTGGTTTCTTAAATCATTTATTTATTTTAGAGGGAATATATTATTACGAAGATCAAGTTGGCAATGGTACCCTAAACATCGGTAACACGGCTGGTATTTTTGCGACATACCCTTATATGTGGACAACGACATTAGGAGGCTTTGCTGACCAGGTAAGTCGTGATTGAACTGGACCACAGTTGTTAAAAGAAAAGGGACTCAAATTGTTAAAAGATTAAACAATCGTACAGTATTACTCTGAATACACCTCGTAAACAGTCTAGGGGGTATATTGAATTGTTAGTCTTATTAAGCATAGATCACAGTAGACAGAATATACACAGTAAGCTTATCGCAGATCATTTCTGGTCTTCGTTCTCGGTGCGAACAAAAAGCTCCTCCCGTTTATTTCTGCATTAGCGGGAATGCGGGTTAGTCTGTTTCCGATTGTTTCAATGCACTTTGATGGAAACAATCGGAAACAGACTGACATGCATTCCCGCTAATCTGACTTCGCCTATGTTTATATCTGCAAAAACGTTCTCCGGAGCACTCGCACCCCGGTCCGGGTTTTTATAATGGGTGAGATAGAGAATGATCATACTGCTAATTATATGAACTGTGGCATAGATTGACCATAACAGTGAAAAATAAACACTTACCTAAGAGAGCTGTTTTTACTGGATTCGATATTTTCTACAGCCCCAAGTCTTGCATAATGTTTTCTATATTTTTTGTTTCGTCGAAGTTTCTTTTGGAGAAGCGGTGAATTTTAAATTTAGTATGGTTGTATTTAGAAAAAACAAGTTGTTTTGCTGCTCTCTAGCTTTAACTAAAAAATTTTAAAAAAATTATCATATTGTTTATAAGATCCAAGATTTTTCTGTTATAGGTTCTTAAGATACGTGTTTTGGTCAGTTTCAGATGTTTTATAAAGTTTCATGTTCCTAACTGTTTTTTTAGATCTTGAAATTTAAGGGTACGCTCTTGTTACGACTATGTGACAAATTTAAGAATTTAGAAGTTGTTTTATCTGCCATTTATTGTTACCACTTCTGTATACAGAGCACCTATGTGGGTATTTATTTATGTGGAGTGGGGGGGGGGGGCCTCAAATTTAGAAAATATTCAAAGAAACAGGTGAAATATAAGCAAAGAGATTATAGGTACTTAAAGAAATATTATTAGAAATAAAGCTGTATCAACTAAAAAAAGAAATCTAAAATCTTGGAGTGTGAAAATATGTGCCAAATGGGAGAAATAAATCATAAAAAGTTTATAAATTTTTCTTTTTTTATAGATGAATAAAAGACGTTTTTTTACTTTTGTAAAGCGAGGCACCTAGATAAGAGGATTGACCCGCTCATTTAACACTTCAAAAGCATCCATAATATTTCGTTATTTTTGTAATTAACGTAAAATTAAACCATGGTACTTTTAGATACTAGATACTTCGAACAATACGTTAATGCTATTTTTCGGAATTGAATTCGATTTTTAGTTATTTTCTCAGATTTTACATATTTTATTTATTATATACAGATTATATTATATTTTATATAATTAAAATATTTTATTTATATAATTTATAATATATAACATATTTTATTATAATATAATATAATTTATAATATATAGTATATTTATAATATATTTCATTTATGTATCTATATAATACAATATATAAAATATTTATTTTATATAATTAAAATTATAAACATTTTATTATATTTTAATATTATCATATTTTATTATATTAAATATTTTATTATATTTTACAGATTTTCGGAACCATGACTCTTCTTATTGCTGTTTGTGCTATAACAGATGAAAAGAACATGCAGATTTCCAAGCCTCTGATTCCTCTATATGTTGGCTTTACCATTTTGGCAATTGGTGTTTGCTTTGGAGCAAATTGCGGCTACGCCATCAACCCAGCAAGAGATTTGTCACCACGTATTATTACTCTGATTGCAGGATGGGGCACTGGCACATTCACGTAATTATTGTTGATTTTGTAATGATTAGTAAAAAAGTTGCAAAAAATAAGCAAACACACTTCCCATATAACGAATTTAAAACCAATACATTGCTGCATACCGGGCAAAAATGAGGAACCCCAAATAAATTTAGGCAAAATTTTTTTGTCCCTCCCCCCTCCCAATAGTAGCAATTGCATGCAATTCAGTTTTTATTATAGCCTACATAATCCCGACAGTAGATAGCGTAATTAAAATAATTCACATATACCACAGTGGCTTTCAGTTTCTTGTGATTCGTGAAAATGATGTAAAATAACTGTTTGTGTATATAAAAAAAGGAGAGTTTTGAAAAAATTATAAACATCATAAGAGATAAATTTTATAATAAAGGCTGTGTCTGAAATAATAATAAAAATAATTTTCTTTATAGTGAAAATAATTATTTTCATTATAGATTATTTGTGAAATCAAGTTGGCCTTATTTCTGACCGTCTATTTTTTTAAGATCACCCATTTTTAAAGTTTTTTTTAAGATAGGCAAAATAGGGCCAATTTTATTTTACAAAGTAGTCCAACAATTTGTTGTAACGCATCTAAATTTCAATAGAGAAAAGATGATTGCGGTGAATTAAATTTTACTTAACATTTTTTATATTTTCTTACCGTTAAGAAAATTTCAGATCTTGGTGCTCTGTGTCTCAAAATTAAATGAATTAAATATATTTTTACATATATTGAATTACATAATTAAATGAATAACATATATTTACGTGGAAAATAACGCATAGTAATGTTTCGTGACGTAATGCACCACCAAGGGTTCTTGCGGCTGAAGTTGCAGAACCCCAGGTTAAAGTCAAGTAAAGTGATGATGCTAATGAAAATAGCGTGAAAATCAAGTGAGAAAAACACTTTTTTTTTGTCTTTGGACTCCTGTGTCTAACCTTTAGTTGAATTTTTTTCTGATTATTTATTCGTTTAATTTTATAAAAGGGCACAAGCCACTCCAATTTCCAATCGAATGAGCACTTTTCGAAGTTTCTACGACAACTCCTTCGATACGAAGTGCCCTGGTCTAAAGAAAAAAAAATTAAATAAATAATACATTGTGCTAACATCGTTCTTTACTTAGGCAGTGCGATACAAATGAATGAATGTGCAAATGAATGTGTATTGTCAGTTTAATATACATATACTGATATTTAGCAATCAAAATGTTAATATTATTTGATTTATTGAAGTTATAAAACTATAAACATAAAAACATTTATATTTTTTAGTAAAGTGCAAATTATGTTCTGGCCTTGGGAAGGCATAGGGGTTTTGAGCCCTACTCATGTTAATTTCTGCTTGTTTTGAGTTTGACTCGGTTATTTATTTTAATTTCTGTTCGTTTTGGGTTTCATTGATTTATCGATGTTGATTTCTGGTAGTTTCACGCTTGGTAGATTATTTGATTTCATTTTTGCTCATTTTTGGTTTAATGGAGTTCTTAACTTTTCTTTGAAAAACTTGTTTTGTGAAAAAATTTTTTTAATTAATTCTAGGTAAAGCTAGTTTCAGAAGCCTTGTTTCAAAGGCTGTGAAGCTAAAATACTAAACGGGTTATGAGGGCTGTGGTAATTTGAAAGCCGGTATGTTATACTTTACAAACATTACAAATGGGATTTATTTACTTGTTTATTTTTTTTTATTTAGGAACAGCTGTTTGTACTAGGAAGGCATTATCTAGCCTCCAAATTAAGACACGACTTTGATATCGAAAATGCATTGTTCCAACTATTTCTACATTTTACTGAATGCGATATAGTGTATTTTGGAAAAATCAGAAACGCTATGTTATCTAGAGACTTAATTATGACAAAGGAAAGCCGATTGAGCCAATCAATCCAGTGAAATTCGTTTAATAGGGCGGTTTATCAATACCTCTTTGACAAGAACACTCACATAATATCTTTTGCAATACCACTACCAGGGCGTCGTTCGGGGGTGGCAAGGGGGGTCAGTTGCCCCCCCCCCAATAATGTGAAGAAAAAAATTATTATACACCCCATGCCCTTTGACTACCACAACCTATTTCACTTGAAGAAGACGTTATTTACGTGTCCTTAAATAGCGGGGCAAATATAACTCAGATATAAGATTCCACCCACTTTACAAAGAAAATCGCAATGCTTTATCCCAGCAAATGTGTTCTTTTTCAAAATTAAATATGTTCTTTTTCAAAAATAAATATGAGCTATACACACCAGCCTTTGTATCAATGAAACTAAAAAATGAGTTTTCAAATAAAAGTAAAGAGCGATACTAAACCTTTAAGACGGACAAAAATCATATCGTTTACTATTGATCTGCTCGCCTTCTTAACCCCCGGGCCTTTGCGATGATTTCTTTCTATAGACTATAGCTGGATATTATAGTGAAACTCGTTTAATAGTGGATGAGTTGTGGTCGGGGCTAAGAAACTCTGAAACATGAGTTAAGGAGCCCTCCTGCTCATACGGATAATTTATTTAGTAGCAAAGTACGTGAAATTTAACGGTAACTCAATAATTAAGCAAAAATTTATTCCATCACTTTCAAAATGATTAGTATATGTGTTTTCCTCGGAGAACGAGGGCTGGAAAGCTAAGTTTGGAAATAAGACGGCAAATCCCCCCTCCCCCATATAGCCCTTCCGATTTTTTTTTATGAGTACCAAGAGTAAAGGGCACCCAGGGAGGGTTGTGCGAGGGTCGAAAAGCGTAACACCACAATTTTCAAGGTACATTTTTATATGATTCATTTTACATTAATTTTAGCCTTTAAAGATTCTTGGCCCACTTGCCCCTCAAACTATATTTTTGGGAAACGCTGTTTAAGTATTTCACAAAATAATTGCCTATTTCATTTTTCCATTCTTTTTTCTTCTTCTATTCTATTATTTTCTATTCAGTCTTCTATTGCTATCTATTCTTTTCTGTCTATTCATTCGTCTATTCTATTGTTTAGTATGACGACTGTAGAGGACTAAACACTCTATTTGGTACTCTTGCATTATATGGGCCTTTACAAGGAAACCAGTCACGAAAAACCTGTTTTTGACGGGTTGACCGCTGTAGAGTAATACAATGATAGCGTGGTTTTTATTGCGTATACGATATTTAGACTGCTGTTTTTTGGGGTTTAGGGGGGGGAGGTACCTAGGTTAGGTTACGTATTTAATATATGCTATGCTTTACCAACCAACCATCCCTACCCCCCCCCCCTAATGTGCAAATATATAGCCCAAATTTGTTTCTAAACTATTATATATTCTTCCTATTTTATTTTATTTCATTAGCATTAACCAAACTTGACTATTTTTAGATAGACCCATATAATGCAAGAGTACCCTTTATTTATTATCTGACTTAAAAATAACACAATTCATTTATGGCTCAACAAGATAACCACAATTGTGTAATAGTTGACACTAACGGATCAAATTTGAAGGTACAGTTGATTGAAAAGGGAAAAACAACCTACGAAAATTCATGCAAAAATTTGGTCTTTCATCCAAGGATTGTACGCATGGTCAAGGTCGTATCTGGGATTTTGTTTATGGGGGAGTGGTATTCTTTTCAGGGAGGGAGTTTGCCAAAAGAAACGCATCAAAGTATTTTTATTACTTTTTTTACGGATCGGATAAATTTTTTTTGGTTGCCATGGGCTTAGTTAGGAACAGTGCTACTTCCGGAAAAATACAAATGAAACGAGGGTACTTATATATTAGCCAGAAAACACGCGAGAAGTGAAGTTTGGTTAATACTAATGAAACAAAACATGATGAAAATATAATAGTTTAGAAACAAATTTGGGCTATATATTTGCACATTAGGTAGGGGGGGGGGGTGAAGCATAGTATACATTAAATACATAACCTAACCTAGGTACCTGTTTCTGCTCTACAACACCAAAAAACTAAAGTTTAAATATTGTTCACGGAGTGAGAAACCCCTGTTTGCCTAGCGCGCCAAAGAAAATATCTTGACAAAGAAGCTGCTTGACTAGTTTCTTGTATCATGCTTGCTATATAATTTCCCACATGTTTTCTAGCTAATACATAAGTACCGAAACGAGTACTCCCTTCCCCACCCTTCAAGCTGGTCCGCTATCCTCCATATACGAAATCCCTATAGGCTACAATCTGAATAAACTAGCGGTATATTCTGTGCCAGAAATGAAAACGCAATGTCGTACGACGACGCAATATACCAGTAAAAACAGGTAAAAAAAATAAATAAATAGAAAAAATATAAAGTTTCACCTTGAAATATGAAACTTGCTACAGATTGAACCACAAGTAGGGTAAAGGATAAAACATGCGATCTCTCCATAAACCCATAAAGGGAACAAGGAAAACAATCAATTATGCTAAATTTACTTTTTAAAATATGTTTAAATAGTAAAAAAGTAGGACAAGGCTAGCAAAATAATAAATTGTGGTCTACTTGTGTTAGCTTTTGTCAGAAGAATTAGAAATAACGGTATTCTAAATCTAAGAATGTACCTATAGGTTTCATTTTCAATGTAGAATGTGATTTCGGGGACCCTGGGATTTGAAAATTGATCGGATTTCTCATGGCTTCACATAGGTTAGGGAAACAATAGTTTAAATTTTTGAATGCTTCGAATTTAATTTTGTTTTCAAAATGTACATCTTGCAACAGGTTGTCATGGAAGTCGGAACTTCGGCAGTCAGTTAAGTGCTTTTTTGGAAATAAGCTTCGAGTAGAAAGTTGCTAATATCAGAACCCAAATTCAAGTAAATTCGGTATGGCAGCTTGCCAATCCTGGTAGCCTTTTAAGAGCAATAAAGATAAAAAATCACATAATATTATCTCTATGCATATAAGGTAAGACTGCCATTGATAATTTACGCAAATAAATGTTTAATTCTCTGGACTTCACATTTTAGGGTCTTGGGGTGGAGATTTTTTCCCCCTATTCGTCACTGTAGGCTATATACAATTGACTTATGTTTTTCTAGGATAACTGTTCTAGCATATAACCATCCCTCTAAAACACTGTTCTGCTGGAGGCACTGTCAATTCATCTACATTATTTTTTTTAATTTTCTTCAGCACTGAAATTAGGAATCAGTTTCCCACTTTTATTACTTTTAAATTGCTTGGGTAGCGACATTGAGGTGCTGTCCCGACTTTAGATCCTAAGTGGTTCGACTGAAGAACCGACTTATAATGTCAACAACACAAAACTTTAAAAAATGACAATAAAAAAAAGTGTGATGCATGCTCAAGGCTTAATATTATCCTGTTATAAAGTTATTAATACAAATAAAAAATAAGTTATGTTGGTATACAAAGGCATATCCAGAATTTTTTTCAGGGTTCGGATTCTTTTACAAAAAATTTTTTTTTAAATGCATCAAAAAAAGGTTCAAAGAGTGTTGGGTGTCTGTAGGAAGTATTAAATAATTGCTTTTTTTACCAAATAGTTTCAATAAATTTCATTCTCTCTGATTCTGATGACGTAATTGGGAAAAATCTCCTCTTTGTCATTGTTGCTTTAAATTATCAGAATGAAAAGCTTCGTCTAACACTTCGTCTAACACTTCGTCTAACCTTAAATTTGCTACAATGCCATCTATAATGTTAAGATCTATACGACTAATTCTTCCACGCAAGGTCAAAGAAATCAAATCGAGCTTAAATTTTATGTTGTCAAAATGTTTAGATTTTAAATTGATAGATCTTAGAGTTATTTACACTTGAAAATACAGAATACTTTTAAAATTAATCTGAAAACACTGAGGTTTTCTTTTAGGAACTCCAGGCTCTCAAAAAATGGTCAAAATGTCCGGGAGTCCCGTTTCCCGGAATCATTAAACAAAAATATCATAAACAAAGTGTATTCTGGTGAGAAATGAGAATACTATTTTTGTGTAAAAAATTATTTGCCATTTTTACAGTCAGGTTCTCAATTATGTTTTCTCATGTATTCTTAATTTTGAGAAATGAAGGGATATTAAAATGATTTTGTACAACTTCTAAACATCCCCGCAAGCGTTAGAATTCTCATACAAGTATTGATCACTGAGAAAGTCTTCATAATTTTTTTCTCGAAGCCAGACAAGCCAGTAAAGTTCTTCAAAGAGGGCTGCGGGAAGGTTTAGCTTTGACAGCTATATAACTTCAATCAAGCTGGCAATCTCATTTTAACCATTATAGTTATATTGAATAACGTGACAAATATTTCCCTACACATGCAACACTAATAATTTTAGTTTAGGGAATGGGGCCACAAATCAAACAATTCTTCCTGAAGGACTTCTGCCCATTTTTTTTTCACTAATCACAGTGATTGCATGAATTTGCATCAATAACTAATACATGTTCGCTTTTTCGCATTTTTTCCACTTCATTGAAAGGCAAAATAAGCTCCAAATATGAAACTGCTCTATCGTGTTTCCGTTTTTTTTTTTTTTGTAACGAGTGATCGCCTGATACTGAGGTAAGTGAACTTCTTACCTCCACCCCACCCCCCACAATGCATATGCTTTTGGTCTTATAAATGATATTTCTTTAATTGACTTCTCCAAACAGTTATAAACGTTACGTTTTTCATTTTAGGGTGAACAACTATTGGTTTTGGGTGCCCATTGTAGGTCCTCACGTTGGTGCCATTCTTGGTGTTTTTATTTACATCCTTTGTATAGAAGTACATTGGCCCGAAGATGACAAAAATGAGTCATTAGCGAAATCCAAAGTGAAAGAACAAACTATTGACATTGATAGTAAGTCAATTAATTCTTAAGTCTTTAATTAGCTCGAGTCATTCGCTGTGAATTTTAAACTAGCGATTAGATAAGTATGAGCAAATTAATTGTTGATATGGCTATTGAATGACCATTTGAATGTGTCGTGTTGGGCTGTACTCAAAACTTATTTAAGGGGGGGGGGGAGTCAATCATATTACCATTTCCGGAAAAACATTTATCTTTGTGGTGTTTAAGTTTTAGCATTCCTCCGCTGACTATAAGACTTTTCTATTATTAACAACTTATCAACTAATTCATAACTAACAACTAATAGACTACTAGTAACTAATCAAAGAGAAAAACATCTGAGGCCATTACAGTTGCGTAAGTAACTAGTAATAATAGTAGCAGTAGTAGTAGTAGTAATATTAGTAGTAGTATTTTACCTTATTTATACTAGGATTTAGTTTACCTTACTTATTTATAAAATCTTATATTAGGAAGTGTTTCCACCGGATTTGCATCCGATGAAACACAGGTCATACCATATCATTTCTCTTGTTGTATTTCAGACAACTCTGGTTGCCTTAGACAAACCTCTTTTTTTGATAATTTGCAAGCAGACTTTTGTAACTTAAAAAAGGAGTAGTTAAGTTTAATTATAAAACATGTACAATAAATGTTCTGAAATAAAATTAGTCTTTGTATTTGGCGTGAATCCTTTAATAGAAAAAAGCTATCAAGGCTAGAACCTGCCAGCTCCGGAATACACCCAAAAATTTCTTTACTTAGCCATGGTGCCATCGCATATAAGTAAATGAGGCCAAAATCCTCACAGTAATTTTTTAGAGTTGCGCATTCCACCGAGCCAGATTCTTCAGAGTAGTTCTAGACCTTTTAAGCTTGGCTCACGCTTAGTGCAAGCCCTGAAATGGCAGTATTAAGAGATGGCACTCCTGCGTGTGAACTGGATTATGTTTTTACAGAGTGATGAAACTATTATATAATGCTTTGTAAAATAAATAGCGACGAAGACCACACTGCCTTTCCATCATAAATACTAACAACAAGTAGAAACAACGGATTTTTTTTCTTAAGACAGTGGAACCTTAACCCTAAATGAATATTTTGCCGCTATATCCAAGAGCCGTCCTCAACAAACAAATGACAATATAAAAGAAACTCACATTAAAATACGATCATAAAAACTAAAATCTTTTTAAAACAGTCCTAGCATCCTCACTTTAGGGAAGTTCAACCAGGACTCTTTCAAGTTCTGAAGTTCTGAAGGACCTACTTCTCGTAAGTCTTGATTGAAGTTACCCGAAGCAAGGATGCTAGGACTGTTTTAAAAAGATTTTAGTTTTAATGGTCGTATTTTAATGTGTTTCTTTTATATTGTTATTTGTTTGTTGAGGACGGCTCTTGGATATAGCGGCAAAATATTCATTTAGGGTTAAGGCTCCACTGTCTTAAGAAAAAAAAAATCCCTGTCGTTTCTACTTCTTGTTTGTATTCATGCTTCAAAAACTGATTTCATGTGGGGAAAAATATGCCCTAAATAAATTGATAGCATACAACGGTGCTTTTCCTGATATCCTGGAAAAAGTAGGTAGGGTGCAAAATAAGAGTTTTGAAAATTACAGGTCAACATATTATTGACAGCAAGTTTCCTGTAGCGTTTTGAAGGCCAAGTCCTAGACTGCTTTATTCTATTCAGCTATTAAATTATATTATGCTATTGTTAATTCTTTGTTTACACAAACGTGATTTTGCTGAGAACACGCATTTTCTAGTTAAGCGTTATAATTAATCTGTCAACTGGATTCTATGTCATGACATCCTTTTGCATGTGTCAAAATATTTTTGATGAACCTAGTTAAATAGATTGAAAAATACAACCCCTAGCTTTAAAAATTCTTTCACCAAACACGAAGTTTTTAAATTTCATTTCTCTGAATAAGAAAAATGACGGGAACCTTCGTGCTTTGTGATCTGCTCCCCTTTGTGAACTGTGAAACTCTGTGCATTTGTACCTTGCTTAAGCCAATGAGTGACATCCTCAGACGTAGGGATGCTGACTCCGAGAAGCCCGAGTGGATTTCTAAACTTCATAATTTAGTATGTTGCTGCCCCCTCCCCCAATAGCTTACGGTGGTGACTCCCATAGTAATAAATACTTGACTTTCAAAGATTTGCATATAAATAAACCCGAAAGCCACTAGGATTTTTTAATGGGGGAGGAGGGGGACAGGTAAATTTTTTAAACCCTTATTGTTTAATAAGGATGTCTTATTTCGGATAAGACATCCCGTCCCTAATCTGTAACGGCATATGCATAGTGCTTTGGGGTATTTTTATGGTTTTTTCTTGTATCCGCATAGCCTAAGATAAGCTGTGGACAGTTCTCCTAAAAATTAAAACTTTTGTAAAGTATATTTAAGGAGCTTTCCATCAGTAGTAGAATGGGTTGTATAGTTAAACCTTTTTTTGTAAAACAGTATACTCTTTTCGCGTTAAACAGTTTGTATAAACAGCTTTTGTGTTAGAAATAGTAAATGTAAAAACATATTTCCAATTTTAATTTTCAGCGATGGACTTTATGTCCTGTGTCAAATAGATTTGCCTTGCCTCAGTTTTGTATCTTCTACTTCTGCTGCATATTTGTCATTTTGTCTTTTTTTGTTGTTTGCTATTTTCCTATGGTTTTGATATATTTTCAGGTTTATAAAGGATATTCGGTAGCGCTTCTGGGAGTGATAAGTAAGTTTGTTCTTTTGTTATTGGTTCTTCATAGCTTTATTTAAGATTGTATAAAAACTTATAAATCTAGTCACCTCATTTTTCTGTTTCTAATAGTAATTGCCCGGACAGACAGCGTTTTTTCGACTATTTTAAGAGTGCATACGTACAAACAATAAGCTGATATATGTGCAAACGTGCAGCGTATACGTGCATGCGTGCGAACGATAATACGCGGAAACGATAAGCTTTCCCCTAGGATATACAGCATTGTCTTGATTTTTTTTTTTTTTTTACATTTAAACCATGGACGCCCAATGAAATAATCTGTCTAGCCAAGTCATCAATTAGCGTATTGGATGAGCTTAAATCTCTATAATAATAACAATAATAATTCACCTCTACCCTCTTTAAAAACAATAAAAATGCTGTTATAGAGGAGTAAATATAGGAAAAAAGAAAATACGAAAAAACACACAGACAAAAGTAAAAAAAAATACTTTATGCATCATTCAACAAAACTACAGCATAGGAAATTTAAAAATGGAAATTTTATGGTTTGAAAAGTCTGAAAGCTTATGAAAATTTATGTTATAAAGTTCTTAAACTTAAGGAAGTCAGAGTAAAACCTATTCAAAGTGGGATTCATTAAAGAATTCCCAATTTGAAAGCTGTCACAGCATAACCCCGTATTTTGTGGGCGTACACATTTAATCTACAGACTTAACTTCAAAAACGTCAAGTCTGTCCAGCCCTTAAGCCTGATGGACTTTTGTCTGCATAAAAAGATTTAAAACAATAGCTGATTGCATTGTTTTGCAACAGCCAGTTAATTTTTGTTTGGTCATTTACCAACAATGTGTATCAAATTTATCTGTTTCTTCTAAAAATTGTTACAAATTTTCTTTAAGGTTCAAGAACCTTTATAGATAATGTTTTTTTGGCAATTCTTTCGATAAACGCATTCTTTTAATTAATAGTAATATCTAAAAAAATTAATTAGGGATTTAATTAATTAATTAAAAATAATAACATTTTAATGATTTAAATAATAAGCTCAGTCTACTTCATGTAGTTAAAGTATAGTTTAGGTTTTGCCGAGAGATCACGAGTACACTTTTTCAAAGGATTAAACATAAATAATCTATCTGAAAAATTAAAGCTATCTGAAAAATTAGTTTAGACTGGATATATTAAATTTAGGGTTCAAAATTCAATAAGATTACTAAGTAACTTCAGGATTTCTAACCGAATAATTTTCTTATGATGTGAATTTGAAGCTTTGTGATTGGCTGTCACATTTCTCCTAATGTTAAAATTTAAGTCGAAGTCAAATTTGTAGAAGACAGCACAAAGCAACATTCTGACAAATTTTACTTTCATATAGACCTTTCCGCAAATTCTTGAATGCGTAAAGAATTTGCGTTGATTTTTAAGAAGAATCAGAATTCTTTGCGCTCTGAGTTGAAAATAATATTAGACTACCTGTTATTTGATAATGCAAGTCACATTATGTGGCTATAATAAATATGAATAAATTGCAAGCTCTGTTTGAATTTTAAAAGTATTTCCAAGCTCAATTTCACTTCGATATACGATCCCTCTTGAGTACAACGGACACAGCGAGAATTTGTGGGAAGGTCTGATCTGTTCTATATGGTGTTAGTTATTTATTGAACCTCCCGTTTGAATCTCTCCTGGCACCACGTTCTGATAATTGACAAATAATATTGGTTAATAGGTAATTGCTTATTATATTGTATAGCAAGTGTGTGATTTATAGCATTCAGTGTAAAATTATATAGTATAATAGGAAAATCGGTGAATAGTATTTCAGCCTGCAAAAATGTCAACTGAAAGCCAATTTACGGTACTAGGTAGTCACTAGGTAGAGCAACTTCAACTTCTAAAACAAAATACAATGAAAGGGACAAAAATATGTTGGACAAGGTATAAAATTACTAACAGTTGTGTAATAGCAAAATCCAGTTATTGCATAATTGGATGCTCAATTTTTTATTATTTTGGGTTTACGTTTGGATCCTATTTAAGGATGGGTTCAGCTTACAGCTGATATAAGTTTTATTCAGCACAATGCACAATTCACAATGCACAATTCACAATGCACAATGCACAATTCACAATGCACAATGCACAATGCAGCACTTCAGCACAATGGTAGTTAAACTTTGAGACTTCAGAAGCCTTTCAAAATTAAAAAAATATAAAAGATTCCACTGAATACCTAAATCTTTATTTGAATTACAGCAAAATAGAGGAAAAGTGAATAGAAAAAGTCTAAAGGAAAATCTTTCAGATATTTTTCTCAAATTCGTGAACTATCTTAGACTGTTTTTTTTAGGTAAACAAAATCCCAGGGTACCTGAAAGCCTAACCGATTTAGGGTCATGCTACACACACCTAAGCATTTTTGAAATACTAATACCCCTCTCATGATATTTAAATTTAATTATTCAAAATTTTACATGTGTTCACTTGAAGGAAGAAGGCCATTAGCTTGGTATCTTTTTTCGGGTCGTCCTCTGGGCATGCTTTCTACTAATGAAAAATATTGCCCAAATACGACTACTACTAACAACTCATTGCAGCCCAAGCTGCCTGAGGCCAACACAGCTACGCACGCTCCTCCTCCGTCCCATTCTTTGCAAAGATTTCCTCTTTACACCCTTTCAGGAAGTTTCTATTTCCCTTAAATCTTTCCTTATAACATCCTACCACCCCATTCGGGACGAACTTCTTTTCGTTTGGCTCTGGACGGTTGGCCGTCAAGGATAATCTTCGGCAATCTGTCATCCTTTATCCGCAGAACGTGCCCTAGGCATCTCAACCTTTCGCTCATTATAGCCCTAGAAAGCGCGATTGAACCACACTTTCTGTACTGCTAGAGTACGCGCATTGGCTGGAGGTTTAATTGGGTATAAATGCAGAATAATGAATAAATAAAGGCATCATCTCAGTTCCATAAGGGAGAAGTAGGACCATCGAAAATTTTATTTTTGACCAGAAAAATGTTCCTAGTGCCACATTTTTAATTGCTTTTCATCCTTAAAAGAATCATGGCCCTAGTGGAAATCTCTCAAATACTAGAAAAAGAATGGGCTGGCCAAGACAAAGATTCGTGAATAACAAATTTTATTCATTTATTTAAAAATTCCAGCAAAAAATTGGTACCTCAAAAGAATGGGATACAATCTAAAAACAGAAATTTGTGCTGTACAATTTTTTATTGAATAGAGACAACCTTCGCCACCTAGATTTCTGACAAACAGTGTGCCGTGGATTCCTTGAAAACAAATTCAATAAAACACAAATTAAAAGTTAAGTTATATGAATTTATAGGTAAAATTGTAAAAATGTATATAAATGGTTCTTTAAAATTGCTACAAAAAAAATTTCTATACCTAAAAGGACCTTGATTGTGGTTTTCTCTCAAATATTGGGAGAAAACAAGCAGCAACAAAAAAAAAGATGAAGAATTATATTTTTTATTTATTTAGGATTTAATTATGTTATATTTCAGGTTGAAGAGTACCTGTATAATATCGAATGCGACAAGGACATAAAAAGTCTCTGTTTTTTAGAGACTTGGGCCAAGGGCTGTTGGAAAATCTTTCTAGAGTTTTTTTCTTATCGAAATAGTAAGACTATTCTACCGTGTATATAAGAAAGTAATATTATATTTTAATGATTTTTCAAATAAAATGTATTAAATTTTACTATTTTTGTTGATTATTCTTGTTTACACTATAATAAGTTTCGTTCTATTTTTATCTGAAATGTAATCTACGTTTATTAATGTATTTTAGTCAGAAATAAAGTAAGCATAACTACTTAATTTTGCTTTGTTTTTTTTTCTAATGTGTTTGTTTCTTTCGTTTTATTTTGTCTTGACTTTCACAATCTTAGTTTATACATTTTAATTTTTGTCCAAACTGTAATGGTAAGGCTATTCTACTGAATTTAATGTAAACAATATATCCCTTTTTATTAGAAAGACATGAACGGTGGGTTATGGGTGGAGAGGTTCAGCCCCTTGCCTGGAAGATCGAAAATATAGTTAACAGTGGCATAATGTAGAATTAGAAGAAGATATGATACTTTCTGTGAAATAAAATACTCCAAATCTTCAGCCCCCTCCCTCTAAAGTTTGTTGCCAGTTTAAACCTCAAACAGATTGGGGGGGAAAAATATGGATGCCCTTCAACACATTAATTAATTCATAAAGAGCTTTCTTACTATGTGCACATATTACGGAATATTCAAATAGCATTTAGACATTATTAACAATAGTAAACAATATAACATCAAAATTAGGGATAATAAAACAGTGGGAAAAGAAGGGAAGAAACAAGAGGAAAACTATGAACCCCTGTGCGTACAAAACCGGAAACACTCTAATGAGTCACCTTCAGTAAACCAAATTGTATAGCAAAGATTTCTGGATTAAAGGATTCATAAGGTTTTGCTGAAAATATTGCTTCAATTCGGTATGCATTACATGCGAGCACAAATTGCTCGTACAAGTCTGCTGATCTCTGAGCTAGACGAATAGAGACGTTTGTTATCCCAATCCCGGTCAGTCTCTCCTACCTCCTATGATACATACCTCTCTGCAAACGTTGCTAACAGATAAAGAACCGGCGAGAGAATATCTCTCACGTTCCAACTAATTTCAATAAAATGATTCACCCTTTTGTTTTGCGAATGACGAAGCCAATGGAAAAGAAAAATTGAAAGGTGTTAGAGCATTTTCTTTCGGATAAGAGACCAGGGATATATTATTTCAAAAACACCTCCATTTAGAAGTCTGTTATTCATTAAATCAAATTCTGGTCAATTGCATTTTAGCTGCTTGACTATTAGTCATTCAGAAATATATTAATTTGAGTTATCTCTAGATTTACATGATTAACAAGAATAACTCAAGATTAACATGAACCTAATTCCCAAGATTAACAATGGTTCTTTGGTTAGTGGCTCCTGTTTCTAAGCATTGGTTTCCTACAGTACATAGAACACGGTACTTAGAAACAGGACCACTAATCAAAGAGATATTGTTAATCGTGTGCGTTTACCCTCAACGGTACTCAGAAGTTCAGAAGGACTCAGAGTTCACTTTCGCTTGGGTAATACACCATGGATATATAATTTCTAAAAATTTTTCCATTTAGAAGTTGGCTCGCTAGTAAATTAAATTCCAGTAAATTTCATCTTAGCTGCTTGACCAGTAGTCACTCAAAACTATAATAATTTGTGTTTAATCCAAAAACTGAGCTCTCAAGATTAACAAAGGCTCTTTATTCAGTGGTACTCTAAAGTTAGGTCGTTTGGTTTAAGGTTAGGTCTTAAGGTCTGGTTAGTGGCTTATAAATACCGTCTTCTGATTCAGTAGCTCTTTTCTTATTAGTCAGTCAGAAAGCCATATTAGTGACATCGATAATTTGCGTTTCCATGAAAGGTTCAAGTGGCTTTATCGTCAGCTCCGCTGAAAAAGAGTATTGCCTTTAGAAAGGAAACGTGCGCACAGTTTTTGATGTTTTGTGAAATTAGCTTTAATTTGACAAAATAGCCTTAAAGATGTTACAGGCTCATATTTATATCTGTAAGATATCTGTAATTCCATTAAACTGTCTTTCTTTGTTTATCTTTTTTTAACAAGATTTTTGTAAGAAATTATATTGCGCACCTTGATAATAATTATTTTTTTTAAGAAAAATGTAAAAATTTAAACCTGAATTTAAACCTGAAAATGATGCTAGCTTTTTTCTGATTTTTTTTAAACAAAAGAAATTGTTTGAGACATTAATAAACACATGTGACTCATTCAAAAAGTTATAAGAAAAAATGAAACGAGAAGGAGAACACGGCTAGGGCAGTAAGTATTTTAGCTGAAGAAATTAAAAATTAAAGATTTATTATCAAAATCGTATCGTAAATTGAATCATAAAATCGAATATCAGTGATCATTATGTGAGTACGCGGAAGTACAAGTTTAAAATATATAGCCAAAATTTATTGATAATTTCTATGATAATATACAAGCAAGCAACAAGCTAACGCCTACTATTTTGGATTAATAGATAAATAAATGTCTCAATCTTCTCGCGATTTTTCTGATGAAATGTACTGGATTTTAAGAATTTTCCATGTTCCTGAATTCGACCATAAATCAAGCTTGGGTTTCGCTTTCACCAATAAAATTGTTATTTGAGGCATATTTCTTTTTAAGAACCAAACATATGATTAGATAAGTATGCTTATAAGTCGATAAGTAGATAAAGTTTATCCCAACAAAAAGAAACCAACAAATTTAAATACAATATTAACGAGCAGCTAAAACAATCAACATCAATTATTCTATGACTCTATGGCTGGGAATACGGTGAGAAAGAAAAGAAAAACAAAAACAAACAAGAAAAAAACGTACACACAATAACATCAGCAAAAACATCAAATAACTCCCTGCAAGGCTATGTAGGTCCTCCCGCAAATTGCAATCGTTTAAGAAAGTCTCCTAATTAAGAAAGTGGTGAATTCAGAAATGCGATCAGATTTTCGCTAGCACAAAGAGTAAAAACAAACGAATTGTCACTTTGAAAAGATGGATTCTTAAATTTTGGAATAAAACATAAAACGACTTTATGGGATACAACTTTTACAAATAATACTTTTTTTAACAAAAAAAAAAAAAAAACAAACATAAAAACTTCAAACCTTACTACGCAAACATTGTTGTTAATGGTAGTATTCTGATTTTATTTTGTTTACGATTTTTATTTTATTGTATGATTCTATTTGCGTGACATTATTTTCTCCCAGCATAATTCTCCCAGATCCCTTTAGCATTCTAAGTTTCATAATGATATTCTATTTTACCCTTTATCCTGATTCTTATTGTATGCTCCATTATTTGAGTAAGCAATTATTTGAGAATATTTCATCCCATCTGAATAAGTTCCGTTATGCTGCCTAGCTTGGCCCATATACTTCCTTCTTTAGGCTCCAATATCCTAACTTATTTTGCTTAAAGAAAAACTTTTAGGGAGCAGTTGATCTTCTAGAAAAACAAAAGTGGAGGGGCCCCACTGAAATATCAGAATATTAAGTTAAAATTATATTAAGTTGAAATTCACTCTATCACCATCATCGGGATCAGGATCGCAGCAGGAATCGTATTCTGACGTTCCGTCCAGGGTAGCAATAATCAACTATTTAACTTCTAGGCTTACACTAAATAGGCTTAGATAAACTTTTTTAGGCTTTTGATCGAATTTGGTAGTTTTCCTTCAAGAAACGGCTTCATATGCAATATAAGGCTCAGGATTGCTTTAAATATGACCCAGCAAGATACTTCAAACTAATATACAAAGATGATGGAATAATAAAAAAAATCCCTGACGACTTCACAATCAGTGCCGTCTTGCATATTTCTAAGCTGTTTGTGCGATTTAGCGTTACTTTGTGTTGGTGCTATTGCTTCACTGATTTTGTTACAGATATTTTTAAGAATTAGTTAAGCAGGACAAAGGTATAATCTGTGTAGGAGCATAATGTGGTTTTTATTTCTGTGAAAGCTATGTTCTGATTCCAAGACAGGAATTCTCCCTCTATAATTCTGCCACTTCTTGATTCTTTTTCCTCTATTCTTCCACTTCTCATAATTCAACTATTTCTCATATTAACCCTCCCCCTAATTCTTCCACTCCCATAATTCTTCATAACTTTCATAATTTTTCCACTTCACATAATACCAAAGATGTGATACTCATAAATGCTCTATTTTGTTTGCTAATAAACATGAAGGTTTCACTGCTGTTTTTATGGCTATATTTCAAATTCCCTTTCCTTAGCTCTAGATTTAAAATATCTTTTTATTGCTAGAATGTGTCCTATTTACTTTATACTATCCTCTTATATCTATATCAATCAGATTGTCCAAAAACATGAATCTTAACTCCTATCATTTTTCAGATTCTCATCAATAGAGTAGGAAGGAGGGGGGAATGCGGAGAGGCAGACCATCCCAGGTGCCATTCTTGTTCTGGTGACAAGAATTGATCCAAATAGATTGGTTTCCTTTTGCTTTTCATGTTTACTAATAAGTTTTTTTTTTTTTTTTTTTTTTTTTTTTTTTTTTTTTTTTTTTTTTTTAAGGGTATTTCAAATACCCTTTCTCTAGCTCCGATATAAAAATATTTCTTTTTCCTAGAATTTCCTCCATTTTACTTGGATTATGCTCTTATATCTAGTTTATGTTCATCCCAAGAATATCCAACGATATGATTCACCTAGCTCAACTACTTATATTTAGAATATAAAAGAAAGTTTCCCGAAAGGTATTGTATGCCCTAATTATACCCAAAAATCATGACTTGTAAGAGTTTATATGAACACGCAGCTAGAACAAAACAGAAAAAGGAAAAATAACATAGCAAATATTCAGTATCTTCACAGAAAAGAATAAAAGCCATCTAATCTAAAGATTAAAAGGGCCTCTATCAAAATACGAGCGACTAGGACTCGTACGACTAGAATAAAAAATGGTAAAAAGAAAAATATATAGTGAATATGTCATGAAAAGAAACAGAGACATCTAATTCAAGAAAATCCAGATGGCGCGAATTCAGGATTTGGAAATAAAAGAAAAGTATTCAGCAACAGATGAAAATCGCTTTATAGAAAATTTTAGCCCAAAGAAAGTTAGATGAAACAGTCTTCTTATCTCATCTGAGCTATTATTTAGAGTATGATAAACAAAATTCTGCAAAAAAATATTTCCGATATTAATCATGAAGTCAAGGAACTTCTTATGCTCTTGCCAGCAAGATTTCTTTGCACATATAATAAAAAGTACTTTTCTTCAGATTGTCGTCATTTTTGAAAATAAGGAGAGAAAAAACGTAAAAAAAAGCCAGAGAAGCGTGTTTATTGTTTTTACCCAGGGGTGATTGTGTTGGTCCAGGTTTTTGATTTAAAAGGCAGTTGAAACTTCTAGCGCCTTTTCAACTGACAAGGGAGATCATGCCAAAGTCAAGTGATGCTTTATTCAATTTTTATGTGTAAAACAACAAATATGGCCCAGAGAGGGTCAAAACAATAAAGGGATAGTTCCTAAACTCTCATTCAATCAAGGACTATAAAATAAACTATTTAAGTGACATGCTATTTTCAGAGGCTATCTTTAACGTTAAAGCACGAAAGGTTATTATAAATTAATATGCGCAATGACATATTGAAATTATTAACAATAAATTTGTAAATGAAAACATATATTATTAGTTAGCCTAAGAGGAAAAACTATTTTTAATAATTTAGCTATTTATGAATTTTGGATGACTATAAATATGAAACAAAAGTATTCAGGGTTTCCCCCTTATAATTGGAATGTTAAGCTTGCATGTGGTTGAGTCATTCATGGGTATCTATTCTAAGAAACTGTATAAATAACATGACTTTGGAATTCCGATGCGATTTTCTTAGTAAGCTTTACAAGACAAATGACTCAGGGACGAATTTAGGGGGACAAGGGGCCAGCCTGCTCCGGGAACCGGTCCACGAGGCATATCCTTTTTATTGACCAGGGTAAACTCAATAGAATAAAAAGTAAAGACTGTAAGGACTGTAAAGACTGTATAGTAAAGACTGAGCTCTTATGTTGTCAAATAAAGAATTCTTAACCCAATTTTTTTTTCTTAACCCTGATATTGGGAGTATCTGATTGTAGACTTAGTGACGGTGGCGTAATTTTCCTGGGGAGGGTTGGGGGTGGGACAAAGTTGAATGCGATTTTCCCAAGTCAAGTGAAAATGACAGTTAAAAATGAGCCATACAATACTATAAAGGCATATACTAAAGAAAACTGATAAATTTCTGTGGGTACTTGAATGGTATATGTTTATCTTAGTTCCAAGGAGATTTCTGAAGACATTAAATTTCAGCTGGGGGGTAAACTGAGATTGGGGGGGGGGGCAGTTTCTCCCCCTACCCTATAGCAAATTACGTACCTGCTTAGTGAATCCTGACCCATATTACTGGTTTCTGCAAACCTTTATTTCTCTACCTGTTGATACTTTGTACCCTACAAGGCTTATTAGTTCTGTCGCTTCAAGACTTGAGGCAATTCTAAGTCTCAATCGCACTAAGTAAAACAACTAGTTTTCCCGACTTTTGGCCAATCGAAAAGCTTGGAAGTTTCACGTTTTTTGCCCCGAGATTATAACTAAAAGCAACTCGATTACCTTAAATGACGGCCCTGCTTTCTAGTGATAATTATGCATTTATAAAAGAGGGTTCTGTTTTATCCAGACTTTGAGCACTACGCCACTTAATTACCGCATTTGGCCATAATTACCACCATAAGAACAAAAATGTCGAGGAAGATCTTCTTGCAAGTTTTGAGTCTTCTCGCTATTTAAATGTCAATAGTGGCAGAAAGCGTTTGGTTTACGTGACGGTAAAAATTAAATTTTGGTGTGATAAGTCTCTTGAAGAATGTCTATTTGGGAACCATTGTGTGCCACCTCGGGGGTATTTAAAACCTTCATGTCGCAAAAAAGAACTACACAGAGCACATAAGGGTACATAGGTCCTATCAGAGGCAACGCTGTAGCGTTGCCTATAGTAAAGGCCATACGGCTCCAATGTTTTATTACTTATTTTTTTCCCCCAGAGGCACTTCATATGGAAGGGGTCGTCGTAGAAGCTTCAAAGGGGGCTCACTCGATTGGAAATCAAGAGTTCTAGTGCCCTTTTTAATAGTCAAACATGATTGGAGGGCAACTAGCCCCCCCCCC
>JAQQPU010007694.1:0-38017 GCA_029168905.1 Artemia sp. Kazakhstan ARC1039
GTGAAATTGGATTATTTTTGACTTGGTGGGTGCAATGGGTAAATCTGAATGTTGAGAGAATTTTTCAAACTGGAAAAGTGACTTTTGCAGATTTGACTCTGCTATCTGAAAGGTGTTGCCAGATGACCATAGCACCAGATCATCAGCATATTGTAGATTCGTGTGGGGTAGGTTCATGTCCCAGAGATATAGGGCAAATAGGAGGCAACTGAGGACTGCTCCCTGAGGTAGGCCTTTGGATATTGTCTTTTGGGGTTAAGAGGCTGAACCAACACAAACAATGAAACTTCGCACTTCTGTGAAGGATTTAATAAAGGATACTAGCTTAGGAGGTACTCCAAGGTTTGCAAGTTTATTTAAAAGGATTTGGTGGTTCACATTGTCATATGCTCCTTCAAAATCAAGGAAAGCTGCCACTAGGATATTATTTTTTGAGAAAGATTCATTTATTGCATTTGTTAGCAAAATGAAAGCATCTGTTGAGGAGTGGTATTTCCTGAATCCAGTTTGAGTGTGTGGGATCATGTTATTTTTCTCAACAAACCAGAGGAGTCTGTGATAAATCATTTTCTCCATTATTTTCCCCATCACAGGTGTAATCATTATGGGCCTATAAGACTCAGGGTTATCTTTTGGTTTATTTTTCTTTAGGATTGGTAGGAGGGACGAACATTTCCATATATTGGGGAACCTAGAAGATGCCCAAGCGTGATTATAACAATTTAGCAGTTCTTGTTTGTATGAAGGTGTGAGATTCTTTATCCATGTAGGGTGTATATTGTCATAGCTGCTGCTAGTTTTGGACCTAATATGATGTATTGCATTATTCAATTCCTGGATTGAAAATGGATTAGTTATGTACTCGGATCCTGGGCGTGGTTGGTAACTAGGGTTCATAGGAATTGTGGACAGTTTGCTTTGATTATTTGATGTTAGCTTATTAACAAAAAGAGTTGCAAATAGATTAGCCTTTTCAATATCATTGTCATAATGGGTATTATTATGTATAAGCTCATACAGGAGTGGGTTGGGAGAAGTCTTTTTCCCACATATGTGGCTTATAACTTTATGCATAATTGGCTCATGTGTTTCTCTGGAGAGATTATTTGCAAAATTATTCCAGTATTTATAATTAGCATCTATTATAGTCCTTTTTAGATTTGATTCTGCTTGTAATTTTTTAAATATGTAGTAGGTGTTGGTTTTTTTTATGAATTCTGTCCTAGCTGCCTTTTTTATCTTCCATTTATTTAGGCACTCATTTGTCCACCATGCTTTAGGAATTTGTTTAGGGAATGTTTTCTTAAGTGTTGTCCTGGGGATAGTATGATTAGCTGTATTTATTAGTAAAGATGTCAAGGCTTCAGCATGTGTGTCAACTGTTGTATTAGAAATGCATGAACTTTTGGTGAAACTTGTAATTTCATTATTTAGCTTATTTTGGAAAATAGACCAATTTGCTTTAGTGTTGATATATTTGGAGGTATGAGATGAAGTTTCAGCAGGTTCATTTAGGGAGCAAACTATAACAAAGTGGTCTGTACACAGACTATCAATTTTATTTATGTAAATTTTGTTCAAAAAGTTTAAAGACACAACTTGTAGGTCAATTGTGGAGAATTTGCCACTTTTGGGGTTAAAATATGTATTCAGGTTTGGAGGGGTAGCAACAGCTAATTCATTATTATTTGAAGTCATATCCTCAATAAATTTACCAGCTTTATTTGCTGGTTTATTCCCCCACAAAAGGCTGTGGGCATTGAAATCACCACAAATAATGATATTTTTTAACATATTAGAATTATTTATATAATTAAAGAAATCCTTGGCATCTGAAGTTTGGCCATTAGGGTTATAGAAGCTTATTATGTAGGTTTTAAATTATTCAGCCAAACACTTATACCAATTACATCAACATCATTTTCAAAATCTGGAAAATTGATGCCACAAAATTTTATATTATTATTAAATAATAAAGCTACACCACCTCCTTTTCTCTCTGAAGATCTATCCTTTCTCAGGATAGTATATCCCAGAGACTTAATTTGTTGATTTTGGGTTAAATGAGTTTCCTGGAGGCAAGCAATATTAATGGAATTATTATTCATAAATGATATTAGTTCATTTAGCTTATTTTCTGTGAGTGATCTTGCATTCCATTGGAGTATTGATAAATGTTGTGTTGTTGATTTATTCTTCATATGACTGTGTATCAATGTTCAGCTTTGTTAAAAGTAAAGCAAGATCTTTTTTTGCTTGAATGAGCATATCATTTGGGATGTAGATTTTTGCCAATTCTGCAATAATTTTTGTTTTCTGTAGTTGATGTATGTTCATGGCCTGAACTGCATTACAGTTTAGAATGAATAAGCATATATTTGGGGATTGCATTTTTGGTAGTGCATCCTGTTTGTTTGTTAAGGGATTGATTCCTGGTAGTGTTTCTGGTTTGTTTCTTCTTGAAAGGGAGGGCCAGGCTGGCCTCATCTCACCGGAAAACAAGGCTTGCTGGCTTGGTGATTCCTTCTGATAGGGATTTGAGCTAGGGGGCTTAGAAGATATTGTTTTATATGGGGTGCTTGATGCATTTGGGGCATTTGACTTGGGGGTTTTGGTTGGTTTCATTACAGGCTTTATTTGGTATTGTTGGGCAGCATTTGCTTCCATTGCTGCGAAGGGGTATGGGATGGCCTTCTCTGTTGACATTTGGAGTGTTAGAGCTCTTTTCTTGTATGCAGGGCATAATGATTTATTTTTAGATTCATGAGGACCTTTGCAATTGATGCATGTAGGCTGGGTGTTTTTGCAAGTTGTCAGCTCTTTAGGATGGAAAGATTTACAATTACTACACTCTTGGAGAATTTCATTGCATTTGTTTGTCGTGTGTCCCAGTTTGAAACACTTCTGACACTGAATAGGCTTAGGTTTGTATTCCTTGTGTGGTTTGATTTGCCCAAATAGGAATAATTTTTCTGGGATATCAATTTTATCCTTTAGTGTGAATAAGAAGGATCTACTAGTTTTTAGGCCAGTAGAATTAGGTTTTCCAAGTTGGGTAACATCCTCAACTGGGATTGTGTTTCCAGCCCTATCTGAGAGGCCTTCTTTTAACTCCTGAGTAGATATCTCTGGGGGAACATTGTAAACTACAATTTTTGTTGGTGATTGTTTTGGGTTCCAATTAGATGCAATAATTGGGATATTCAGAAGGGATTTAAGGTTAATTATTGTATCTGCTGATTTCTGATCTTCTACAGCTATTAGCAGAGATCCATCACGGTTAATGTTAAGAGAGAACATTGATTTTAGCAGTTTAAAAATTGCAACTCTTATTGCAGTGATCATTTTTATTTCAAAGGGGGTAGTGGGAGTAATTTTAAGGTAAATTCGTAAGTTTTTGGAGGGAGGATCTTGGGCAGGGAGAGGGGAAATGCTTTTAATTGGGGAGAGTTTTTTCCTTTTTTTAGAGCTTCTAGAGAGGACCTCTTGAAACCCATTATCATCATTTATGGTTGCATTAGGACCTACAGTTATCATTGTCCTATTCTCCGAATTGGAGCCATCATTAGAACTTTCAGATAATGTGCTTGACCAGCCAGGATGGGTATCTTTCACTATGGAATTTGATTTGGGATCTGGGGGGACGTTTTTTTTTGGAGGACTTCTGAACATTGCCTATTGGAAAAAGCTTTAAACACAAATATAAAACTAAAACAAGAAGGGGAAATAGATGATATCAAACCGTCTGCACTATACTATGGGAAGGATAAACACTACAGTATAGCCCTGAGGATGACTTGAGCAGGATAGGTTTGGTACAACTGCTGATAAGAAGCGATAATAATCACAAGAAAATATATTTCGATTTTCTTGTATGGTTGCTGTTGTTGTTATTAAACAGCTGTTTTTTTGAGCAACCTGCAAGTTATGATGGCATATCCTCTTTTTCTTCTATACACTAGTGTTGTCAGTTTTAGGTTTTTCTCACAAGTATAGTACAAGTTTGGTGGCTAGATATCGACTATTCTCCAGTGCCTTAGCATCTATTTTATAATGGAAACATGCCACAATATTAAATCAAACTCTAAATATAGGCAGACTAATGCCTTATAGAGTTTCCTTACCATACACAGCTTCCTGATGGCCTGGTTTGTTTTTGCAGCTTCAGCTTGTGTATGGATGTGGAACTTCAGCTCCCTGTCAATTATAATGTCTTAAGTATTTTTTCTTTCAGTTACCACCTTGAGTTTGTCAATCCCAGTGGTATGTGATTGGTTGGAGTTATTTTGGCCCAGATCAAGAACTTATATTTTAACACACTGAACTGCAGACCCCAGTATTTAAACTACCTTCAAAGCTTGTTGTGGTCTTCTTGAACAGTTAGGGTTCATTGACACATCTAGTCAGCCCCATTAGCTTACAGTTGTCTGCATGTATTGTCAGTGGATTCCTCAGGTTTGTTTAACAGTTATTGACATATGTACTAAACAGTGTAGGCCCCAAGATGACTCCCTGCTGGACACCACTGACAACTATGGCTGGCTCAGAGAAAATGACACCATTTTGGTATTCACAAAAATATTCTGTATTTTATTTGACAAGAAAGCCACAATCCAATCTATACCCTTAACATGGACTCCATATGCATATATTTCAGTATCAGGAGGTTGTGTTGCACCTTGTCAAAAGGTTTTGCTTGATGTAGCAGAATAATGTCTACTGGAAGATCTCTGTTTAAGAGCTTGGTGACAATATCATATGACTCAATAGAATGACCTATGCAAAACACATGTTGACCTTTTCTGAGTAAATGGTTTATATTTAGATGGTCAACCAATGCATAATTTATTATAGGGTAAAGGTACCAATGATTTGACAGTTTTTGTAAAAAACCAGTTTTTCTACTCTAGAAGTCTTAATTTAAAGACTTTCGGTTTGAAAAGGGTTTCAGTATGTAGGAAAAACATCTAGGAATCTAACTGTTTGATGAGAAGTTTGAAGTTTTGTCTGGAAAGGGTACAAAACTCCAATTTTCCGAAATTAGAGCATTTTCAGCTACAAATTCGACACAACAAAAAAGTTACCTGTTTTTGACGCAAGTCGGAACCCAATTTGACACCTGTATTGGGTGTCGAACCAATGATTTGACAGTTTTTGTAAAAAAACGTTTTTCTACTCTAGAAGTCTTAATTTAAAGACTTTCGGTTTGAAAAGAGTAACCCTTAACAAGTTTTCCACAAACATTTTTTCTATATGATTTGGTTGGAGTAAAAAAAAATCAAATTCTTCATAGTAATGAATAGTAAGTAAAAAACGATCCTTAACAAAAAAAACGTCAATAACAAAAGTATGAGAGCCTAACTATTGATAACATTCAGTCAAAGAATCAGCTTTTTATAGTGATCCTAAATATATATTTGTTTATTAGTAATTACTGCAGTTATTAGAACACAAGAAAGTTCGTATAATTATAGAAAACAAAAGAAAACAACTTAAGGGGTAATTTCGGTAAGAATATGCCGTCCTACTATATCCTACTAATCCTACTAGATTACTCCAACTACTACTTCAATTATAGCTACTTGTAAGGCTAATAGTATTAAGATGAATGGCCATCAAGGGGGGGGGGATCAAAAGGGCACATCAGCAATACTTTTGGAACAGCTTACTGTATCAACATGAGACGTCCAGGGTATTATGAGGGAGATGTTCAAGTAACCAAAATGCAACACTGCTGCAGCTACTGTTACTGCAATGGCTAATACAGCACTACTACTACTGCTACTTCTCCTACTTCTACCACTACTACCATGATCATGGGCACCGGCAAGGGGAGAGGGGGGGGCAGAGGGGCCATGCCCCTCCTGGAAATCTGAGATTGTAAAGTAATTATAAGGAAACCAAAGGAAAGAGAGAAGAATAGGGTAAAGCCATGAAAAAAAATGTGTGTTGCCCCTTTGTTGGCTGCCTGCCAGTAGATTTTGACCCATAATAAGGAAAATATGAACTCTAATTTATGACTGAGTAACCCTTAACAAGTTTTCCACAAACATTTTTTCTATATGATTTGGTTGGAGTAAAAAAAAAAATCAAATTCTTCATAGTAATGAATAGTAAGTAAAAAACGATCCTTAACAAAAAAACGTCAATAACGAAAGTATAAGAGCCTAACTATTGATAACATTCAGTCAAAGAATCAGCTTTTTATAGTGATCCTAAATATATATTTGTTTATTAGTAATTACTGCAGTTATTAGAACACAAGAAAGTTTGTATAATTATAGAAAACAAAAGAAAACAACTTAAGGGGTAATTTCGGTAAGAATATGCCGTCAACGTTTGCTTGTATTGCAAGAGTACCCATGAGCTGATATATGAAGCCACTATAACTATAAACCTATAAACCACTGTTTCCCCTGAAACGGAATGGTGGGAATTTCTGTATTTTCCCCCTGAACGGATACGCTTTTTGTGTCTTATTATCAATTTTTTTTATTCCAGGAGTGATGGTATTTATTTAGTTGTCCCTCTGAAAAAGATTCAATTTTTTACAGTTATGAAGCCTAAAAGGTGTCAAATATACTGGCCTTTGATATTCAAAATTAAATTAAAATATTTAATTAAAAATTTTGATTTGATTTTCATAATCTTAGTTGTAAGGTTTTACTTTGAACAAACTACTTTGCTGATGTGCCCTTTTGGTTCCCCCCCCCCCCCTTGATGGCCTTTCATCTTAATACTCTTAGCCTTACAAGTAGCTGTAATTGAAGTAGTAGTTGGAGTAATCTAGTAGCAGTATTAGTTAAAGTAGCAGTGGTAGTATTATTAGTAGTAATGTGCAAATTTCACCTTTTGGTCAATTGATCTTCCTCTTTAAGCATTGTTTGAAAGTTCCAACTTAGTACCCAACTCCATTCTTGAGATATGCCCTTTTGACAATCTGTATGCACTTATGTGTTTTGATTTAGTTCAAATTTCCCCTCAACATTACCTCAGTTTTTCATTTCAATATCTTCAGCCTGGTAGTAGGCTACTATCTACAGAAGCAGTAGTTTTAGGGGTAGTAGTGGTAGTAGTAGTAGTACCTGTAGGAGTAGCAGCAGTAGCATGCAAATATTGCCTTTTTGGTCAATTGATCATCTCTCTTATATTTCCTGAAAGTTCCAAATTAATATAATCAGTCTTTCCTGAGTTATGCCCTTTTAACAACCCATATGCATATGTTTTGATCTAGTTCAACACTTCCCTCAACATCCTCTGAAAGACCCACCTAATGACCCTTCGTCTTTTTGGAAAGCAAAGGTCAAACATGCCCACCTTTGTCAGTAACATATAGTATGTTACAGGTAATTATTTGGTAAAAGAAAATACTGTCTTCCTAATTTAGTAAATGAGTACTTGAACAAGGCCTTACTCATATCATCCATCTGATTACCTTGGATAAAACAGTATATCCAATCCATTAGCCAAAAAATCATGTCCAAGATCGAGCAAATTTAACATTAATAAATGTAAGTCGTCCAAAACCAAGCAAAAGCACCCTAAATCTAAAAAATAATTATTCCCCAATTGATCACCTCACATCAGAGCTCCTCAGAAGAAAACTCACTTGCCAATACGGGTTTCGGCGCTTACATTTCCTGACCCTAGCAAATGTTTACATATAATATATATATGGACAACAGACAAATTTCTGGACATACAGCCCTTAACCTGAGGGCGGTGTCTGGGGGGGGGGGTTGACATTCCCAAATACATAATTGCTTAAACTGGCTGTCTCAAAATTTTGACTGAGTGTGTTTTTGGGAAATGATGGGTTTTGGGGGGTTGGTTTTCCTCCAGCTACTTTTGACTTTTAAAAAGGACACTAGAACTTTCAATTTCCAATCAAATGAGGTCCTTTCGAAGTTTCTATTACAACTCTTTTTATACGAATTGCCATTTAAAAAAAAAAATACATTCTGCCCACGTTGCTCTTCACGTAGGCAGTGCACACTAGTTACAGATCTAGAGGATTCATGATATCCTAGAAACACCTTGCTTTTTCACAGCGATATCACATAACTTCTTGTACCGTGGGCTATACGAAGCTTGGTTTCCGCCGCAATTTGTACATTAGGGGTTACAGGAGCAGGGTGATTCTTTAGTTGAGGTACATGGTCTGGGGCAGCGATCACATTTTGGGACGGGACTGGGACACTCCGCCATTAAAGGGTTGGGAGAACGGTCTTATTACAACATCTGGAGAGTATTAAGAATCTGTGAATACAAATAATCTTGTACCCGACTTTTGCGCCATCTCTTATTGGTAGCTCGAGCAAGCGAGCATCGACAAAATTAAGCTTTGTAGCACGACAGCTCTCAAACCTCTCAGCCTCTTAGACTCCAGGGCAATCTTTAGACAACAACACATCAAAGTCAGTGTCGACATTGGCAATAATACCAAGGTGCTTACGAGAGCAACTTTTACAGTAGAATTTTCCAATATGTTTGGCAGGACACTGCATGGAATCTTAGGAAAGTGTTCATTGTAAGGAGCCAACTGAGCCGAAATAACAATAAGTAGTTGCTTGCATGCATTAACTTTAGTTGAAAGGCGAGAGTAAGCCACAGCTCGAATACAGGGTACTTCGGTTGGGCAGCGAATTACAAAATCGGGGACTTTGGCACTACTGGCGTCACATTTGCAGAAAAGGTCAAAAACGTCTCAGATTATTCAGTTTTGAGTTAGTTCCGACCCGCTTTAGGACCGACTCATTTGGCAACATTTTTCTCCAAAGATTACACTTTGGGTGGTAAATATCAGCACTATAAAAAAAAGTCCAAACCATAACGGATGATATCATCCTAATTAATTTCCGCGAGAAAATTAATTTGCACGAAATTCAGCACCAGGGAAATTATCAGCTCACCTTGATTGGCCGTTTTCTTGCAAAGCTAAGGTCATTATATAATAATATAATTTTCAACGCACTCTAAAGTCCGCTAGCGAAAAGTATCATAAATGACGCTGTTTCATTTCCTTGTAAGTAACAACAATTAGTATTAATCTACCATGGTAACTCCAGGAAAATAAGTCTGTTATTTCAAAAATATAAACAAACAAATCTCACTTGTGTGTTACTGTGTATGTATAATGGTAAGATGGGTCAAATGTCCACAGATTCATTATATCAATAAGTCCAATAGAGTCGATTTTATCCAAATTAAAAAAAAAATTTCTTAATGCTCATCAAACAAACTTACTAAGCAGACTTGTTAAACAGATTTATTAAACAGACAATGAAACAATAATTCAGATTTTGTATAAAATTTGCATTTTCTTTCTTTTTTTCTAGGGTATAACACGTTATAGATGGCTCTCAAGTCTTCAAGTCTTCTAGTAATGGGGCAGAGGTAAGCAAAGGTTGTTATTGGTATATATGTTAACATGAAATCATTTAGTCATTGAATACTATACTATCGGCTGGGTGAGCAGCTGTTTTGGGTTTAATTAAAAAGAGAATTTCTCCTAAAAAGGAAAGAGCAAACTTAAAATAAGCAGAATTGAGCTTATAAAAAGGTATAAAGCCTAAAGTAGCATAAACTTTGGGCAAATGTGAAGTGTTGCCTCAACTTTTCATTATCTCTGTAGAAGAAAAAATCGTGAGAGTATATCTTTGTTTTTTTTTTTTCTTTGCTTGTTAAATTCATGTTAATAATTTAACAGGTAATAGTTAATAAATTTGTCAGGTTTTAAATGAAACAGCAAACTTGACTGAGTTTGAGAACGAAAATTGCTAGCAACATCAGATGGTACCACTTTGTGATCTGTGGGAAAATGCTCATTTTTCTTTTATCTAAATTTTACTGTGTATTATTCTAAACAAGATATTTTCACAACAGGGACATAAAGTCCAGACCTTTAGCACTTTTAAATTTTAGTCAACCTTCAAATCAGAACTGGTCTTCTGCTAGAATCTACTTCCTACTAGAACGAAGTTTTCCACTCGCAAACAGAAACATGGCTCAGATAAATAAAGCTTGCTGGGATAACTTCAAATAATGTTCCCAAAAATATATTATTAAATTGACTTCTGCCCCCACAATATAGTATGTAGCTCAAGGAGGAGCACAACATCCTTTTTGATCCCAGACAAGGATCATATGCAGCTTTTCAAAACGTAAAGTCTGAATGAGTCAACGTCTTTAGCTCCTTAATTTCTGTAAAAACCACAGTGGATAGCTTTAGATTCTCATAATAAACCGAAGCGGGCAGCATAAAAAAGTATCAAAACTTAACCAAAATGCTGCCTTTGCAACAGAATTGTTATGCATAGGCCTATAGAATGAAACTTAAAACCAATTAGAATTACAACAAACATGAAGGCCCTCGTTTTTAGTGTGTGAAAACGAACAGTAGCTAGATATATATTGGTAGTATTGTGAAGTACTGATTTGGTTTTGTCTCTTCACCCTTGATTAAACACTATATTTGTCAACAACTGAGGAGCTTCGAAGTGGTATATCCCAAGAAGAATTTTTCTTCAACCAGCCACCAAATCAGCGTTGTTACTTTCAATGTCACTTGTGTAATAACGTAGAGATATAGTATTTTACCCCAAAACATAAAACATATCCCCGTCTTTATAGTTATTTCAAACAAGACATATGAGTTGATATGTTACTTCGCACCAAAACATAACGTCAATGATTTGTTTCCTGTCTGTTTGATTATAAGAACTGTTTGATACCATGTATGACCAGCAATTGTCAAATAAACACTTAACTAATAACTAAGAAATTATGATTGTATTAAGGCAATTTCTCTTTCCTTTAAACCTATTCGAAAGGAATATAAGGTAAACTATTAAGGTCAAATATCATCAAAATGTCTTAATTGACCTACTATAAAGTCAATTAAGACACTTGTAATATTTTTTTTTCCTAAAACAGAATATGTTTTATAATTCTGGCTCACAAGTTCCTTTCCATAGTAGAGGAGAAATCCTAACCAATCAAACTTAACGCTTAGACTGTAAAGGAAAACGGTTCAAAATGTCATATTTTAGTCCCCTTGCTTGTTGGTACCTGCTTAGCTAATTTCAAGTTGATCAGAACACGATAACATGGAAGGTATGTGAAAATCCATTCCCCTGCCTCTTTAGTTCAAATTACTAGCCACAATAGGTTTTAAGTTGATCTGAGCACCTTTCTGCAAAAGTTGGAAAAGTCAATCATGTAAAAAAATAACGTTCCAACCGTTCTGCTTGAAAGCCGGGGGCAGAAAGTGGTCATATTGGAAGAGCCCTCAAAGCCTTCAGTCATACACATTGAACATTCTTGTATAATTTGGTTTCGAATAACGTACAACATCCCCACCTTTCTGATACAAAGTTAGATGGGAGATGAATAGACTGTTGTAGGGGTCACGGACACATTTTGTGCCTCGAATGGAATAGATTAAAAATTGTTGCAAATTTTAGATTTAAAATTAAGGTAGAATATTATAACCTTTCTGGTAAAAAGTTGAAGAAGGTACGTTCTAGGATTTTAGAGGGGTCTCAGGTCAGCTTTGGTCCTCCCATCATTGAGAATAAAGACCATTTCATGATTGTGGTTCAAAGAAGGTGCAACAATCATAATTTTTGAGCTCTGAAATCATACCAAAGGAAAATCCTTGCGTCACTCCGGGTCAAACTAGCTGGAACGTCATGAGAAAATATTGTTGAAAGGGGAACGGAGAATGTGGAAGAGGCACGGGCCTACTCTTCGCCTCATATTGTACAGTTTGAAAATCCTTCCAGGATTTTGTTTTAATCAAGGCACCACATACCTAAATTTTTTATTAACAACCTGGTGGAAGGGGGTTCATAAGGATAGGCTATGGGGCCACTTTTTTCTCCTTTCATCTAGATTTAGAACACTTGAATGATTCAGGTTCAAACAACGGGTAGTTTGCCTACCTATCAGCAAGAAACTGAATTGAGACATACCCTGGAAGTAATTTGTAGATTAGATTTAGAAAATAATTTCAAATTTCTCATTAGAAACATCTTTTGATTTTTCTTTTGCAATTTTGGCTACGTGGTATAAGTGGGAATAAATAATTTGCACAAAAAAATTGTTTTTCTTATTGATTATCAAAAATATTTTTTAAGTTTCGGATGCTTGCAAATGATTACAAACGTCTTAAAATATTTGTTGGAGATCCTTGATAACTCATCTCCTAAATCAAAAGGCTTTTATGCCACCTCACTACATATTACAATAGTGTTTTGAAATGTTGTCAGTGAAAATAAGCTGCTACCTGAATTACTGTGAAGGTATTTTTACTAATATTCATAGTTTTTCTCTATTATAATTAGTGAAAAACTTTTTTTTCACATATTTCAGAGTAAGGATGGAAAAAACTTGACAAAATAGTGCGAGTTATATGGAGAATGTGAGAAAATCGCTTGAAAATCGTCTAACTGTTGAGATTTCGAGAGAGGAAGGGCTGGAAATCCCTTGCTCGTAGGCTGTGGTGTAATTTTGTCAAAATCAAGCGGTGGGGGGGGGGGGGCGGCCAATGGAGCCAATTTTCCCAAGTCAAATGAAAAATGAGCCATATAGTACCATAAGAGCAAATGTATACTAAAGAAAACTGATCTGTTTCTGTGGATACTTGAATTATGTAGGCCAATCTTAGATTTGACAAAAATTTTAAAACCCTAAATTTCAGCTGGGGGAGGGGGGGCAAACTTGGGGTGGGCGGGGATTGAGGGGGGGGGGTCAATTTACTCCCATGCCCTATAGCAAATTACACCCCTGCTGGTAAGACTAGCATGTAAACAGAAAGGCAATTGATGAAGAGATATAATAATTTTGTAAAAAAGGAGGGAAACATTTTTAGCTCTTCTTTCTAGGCTAATGGCTGGACTGAAAAATCCAATTAGGCGAATGGCCAATGTTTATGATGCTGAAAAGAAGGTGACAGTCAATGTATTGAATAAAGAATTTGATCTTGGATTAATGATCGATTCCTATGGAAATGTGAGTACGGTGAAGTCCTTTTCATTCCCTTAATACTTGTCTTGCTTTCACCAATAATATCAAGATTAACAGTTTTGTCATCTATCAACACCGTATAAAGACAAAAATATGAAAAAACAACAACCCTGAGTCTCTTCACAAAAAATCAATGAAGAAAAAACACGAGACATTGTATTTCAATCACTGGCTTTATTTAAATCATATGATATCACAAAATAATTACTGGTAAAATTTAGGGACAAAGTAGCCGAGAAGGGGGGCGGGGTGCAGTTACTAGAGTCAAATACCTTGTAAAATTTAGGCTCCCTGGTCCCAAATGCAACATTTTTAGCCATTTTAGATTATTTTTTCCAAATTTCCTTAGATGTATGTATCAAATTGTCAAGAGACGTTCTATCTTTTACCTTTTATTCCGTCTCTTAAAAAAATTTAGAGATCTAAAACTCTAAGTAGATATGTTCAATTAAATTTCCTAACTGTGCATTGATTTTACCATCTTATTATTTGCCGTTACTTTGAACTTAGTTTAAGTCATATTTTAGGGAATAGGTAAAATTAGGTCTTGAGAGGTCAGAGGGGCATGCGCACCGAGAATTTATCCATGGACACAGTGTCGACAAAACAAAAATTTAAGTTTCTATTTCTAAATTTGGTTAATTTTTCTTTCGGTAGTATTTGGGGAGAATCCCCCTTTGTATGCTCGAACTTTTTTCTAGTTAAATTTCTTTTTTTTTATCTATTTCTCATAACAAGAGGTACTCTCCTCTACGAATGACTAAAGCATTGATCTTCGGAAAGTTTTGTGAAATTACTGAGTTACATACAGAAGATACATACACATAGCCCATTATCCAATTTATTTCGTTCGATCGGTGGCTTTTTTCGTTGGTAATCTGAATTATACCCAATCCAAACTGATTAAACTACTAATTCATGCAAATATATCCCAAAGACTAGTTTGAAGGACCCATTTTTCGAAAAACGAAAGAAAAATCGTTGTCTAGCAACGTCCTCCTCCCACACGATAAACCCCAAGTTCCACCCTAAGGTCAGACCATTTTATGTCTACGCGCATTATTATCTAATAAAATAGGTTAGCAAAATAATTTGAATGCTTAAGCATCAAGAACTTTATTAAGTTTATAAGCGCCTGTAAACAGACTAGATTGGGTGTTTCCCTCCTTATCCTTAAGAACAGAATGCACAAATTTCTTATGCAGATTGTTATGAAAATGAGAAATTTTTGCAGGATTGCCTGCCCTTTGACATGTTTCTATAGGTTCTGTGGTAGGATTGACCTAAGTTCCTATCAACGACATAATGGATTAAGACAACCATTTGGACTCATATATAACATATGTGTTTAATTATCTTTTGATTTTCTATCATCTTGAATTCTTCAATTTTATTTTGCGCCAATCCATGAAAGTATTGCGGCATGGGCGGTCAAAATGTTTTTTTTTCAGAGTCTAGGGGGGGGATGAAATTTGTTCCAATGCAAAGACCAAAATATGGATATTTTTCAGTGAAAATACACTAAAAAGAAGTTTTTGGGAATTTAATCAAGGGGGGGGGGGGCAATACTATAGGAGAGCAAATGCCCCCTCCTATTGGCCTCACTGTTTATGTGTCTTCATTTTGTGCATTTTTCATATCAATGAAAGGGGACAATCGTCAAAATTACCATTTGAAAAAGAAAAAATGTATTACTGTTGAAAAGTTGAAAGGAATAACTTATACAGTTGTGCAGAGGCTCAGTTTGAAGAGAAATTAACAGTAAAGGTTGTCCGTGACGCCTAGAACACTAATTATTGATTAGAATTTATTTAGCGGGAGCCGGCTTTTATCCCCCCAACCACCGCGGAGAATACCCCCCTCCCCGCGAAAAATACCCCATGGAAAATATCTCCCCCCAAAATACCCCTCCCGGAAAATACTCATCCCGCCGAAAATACTCACTCCCCCGTTGCTGGTTGGTCTCCAATCACTTTCGACTGATATAAAAGGACTAGAACTCTCAATCTCGGACATAATTACGCCCTCGGGACTTTCGGCGACCATGATATGGAGGTGGGGATGAGGAAGAGGCAGTACCCCTCCTATAAGGAATAAATTCTGCTCATTTTGGGTTTGATGTTACTCTTTACTTTCATAATAACAGCGTGGACCATAAATATTTCCAGAAATCAAGAGGGATTAAACACCAATTTCACATGTTGATGGGTTTTTAAATATTTTCTTGTACCCCCCCCCCCTAAAAAATATTTTCTTGTACCCCCACCCCTAAAAAAACCCAACAACAACAAACACAAAACAACATCCCAAAACAAAAGTCCTGGATACGGCCCTGGGGACTATATATCAATTTCTATTTCCACCCTTCTTTCGTCTCTCCCTTAGAACTAATTCTGCATTTATCCAAAGGTTCAATGAGAGTTTGGATGTTTTGGCATTAAAATGCACCCTTTGAGGTATCTCCCTCCCTCCCTAATTTCAGAACAATCAGAGAACCCCATTTTAGAGGTTCAAAGCCCTTATATTCAAATGTTTGGAATTGTAAAGCAACAGAGGTTTTACCTAAGACAGTGAAATTCTTTTAGACCCTAAATATATTTTAGTTGTATATCCATGTGCCGTCTACGGCAAATTACACATATAAATTAAATAAAACTTACAATAAATTGAGACCTTTAAAACTGAAATTGAAAATTTTAAATAGTCCCAAGTTTGCTGTTCTTATGATGGAAAGGCCCTTGTCTTTATTTAAAATCATGTATGTGTGTTGCGTGTGGTTATTTTTTTTTTTTTTTTTGGTTTCCCCCTAGGATTGATTGTTTCAAACCAAGCGTCCTAGAAGATCGGGAGAGGGCTCTTTCGAACAAAAATTGAAAGGTTAAGTGCCTTTTTAAGTGACTAAACAGAATGGAGGGCAACTAACCCCCCTTTTTCTATCCCTTTTTCCCCCAAAGACATCCGAATGAAATTGTGAGGTGTCCATTTGCTTCATCGTAATTCATAGGTCCAATAAAAATATTCCTCTGAGGATGACAAGACCCTCCCCAGCCCTTAGGCAAAGGGTTCTGCGATTTATCCATTGCTTGCAGATAGTATTTGTTATTGAAATACGAATATTTTCGCGAGGAAGTTTTCAGTGTGAGGGGGAGGGGGGATTTTCAGTGGGAATAAAAATTCCTGAGAAGAATTTCCTTTCAGCGGGATCAAATTGTCTGACAAGGTTTTTACGTGGAAAAATGCGGATAATGTCCGACACCTCCTTCTTTATTGCACAAGAATGTTTTTGTCATTTATTTTAATCCTTTATTTAACTAAAGTGATTTGATTCATAATTATAGTGGTCTATTATTAAGGAGTGGTTGTAGATCTTTATGTAGGGAGAGGGGTAAGATGCCAAAAGGAATATGTTTCAATGACCTAATTTTCTAAGCTTCACTAAGCCTTCAGATGAAAAGTAAATGAGTTATTGCTATTGGAAAACATATGGACATTTTTGCGAGGGAGCTTTCTGCGGGGAGAGGAAGATTTTCTTTCCGGGTGGAATTTTCTGTGGGGGGGGGGTTGCGAGAGTTTCCCGGGGGGTAAACGCCTAGAATCCGTTTCATATCGTATATGATTAATAAGAACTCGAAGATTGAAAAAGCAAAGAAAGAATCTAATATGAAAATTACTCGATAAAGTTATCGAGTTTTTTTTTAATGAATCCTGTATTTTTAATGTTTTTTAAGCTATTAACTTTTAAGTGCTGCAGTATTTTTCAATTTTATAGGAAAATGTTGCATGACCAATTTTCAATATTTTTTTTTTTAATAAATAGAAAAAATGAGCTTATCATCTTTTTCCATTTTTACGAAATATTAGCCTATTTTTGTAATTGTTTTATATCAAATTATTTTAAATGCCTTAATCCTTACTTATAACCTTTTTGCCAAATTATAGTTATTTGCTAAATTATTTTAGCAAATAATTTGCTAATTAATTTAGCAAAATAAGAGTTTTTTGCTAAATTATAATTATGTGGTATATAATAACTATATAAATTTCAATTAAGATCCTGGAAATTCGCTATAAAGCTCCCGCCTAAACGTCACTCTTTACTTGTTAAGGCTTTACAGGTTGTGTTAGGAGGGGTCTCTATGTGTCTGTCCAAGCTTATAATCTTCTGTGAGGGTTCCCTTGAGTCCGGTTTTCTTGCACTACAGGCCTTGGCAGGGTAAATACAGAATTCAAACCCGATTCTGAGCCAAATTGTTTAAAATTAGGATTAAATCTTTCAATCCCTAGGTATAGAGAAAGGGTGTATGTCTGAGGTTGCAAATACCTTCCTGTGCCCTAATTTGGAATGTAGAGATATTCTTAAAAGGATCATGCATGTTGCACAGCCAATCTGGACCTAGCCAATATTTGATTTGCTATAATCTTGCCAAAAGTTTTTTCGCCTTAGTAATACGTAAGTCTAGAGGGACAATGGAGGAAGGGGGGGGGGTCAAAATCAACCTCCCATCTTTTTGTGGGTTTCCTTTGTAGTGCATTCAGTTTTATTATTAAACAGATATTACAAGCCCAAGTACTATCACCTAAAATATTAAATTAGCTGTGTATTGAAAAAAAGGAAAAAATAGTTTTGTAACATTCAAAATAAGACTTAAAATTTTTATTCAATATTTTTGTTTTTTTGTTTTTAACATTATCTTTACAGACGGGTTTTAGACTGAATAATGGTGTATTTGTCATGGGGCCAATGGCAATATTTTCAAAATCAGTTCTTTGTTGGAATGTGCGAACAGTCAAAGATATTACTCCCGAATCACTAGGTGCATTCTATCTTCTCGAACCGAAATTAGGTGAGTTTGTATAGAGATATTGTATAATTATAGGCTTAATAACCAAGAGCGATTTATATTTAACTAAGAAGATTGGCCTGAATGTATTGAAAAGGTTTCAAAAGAGTCAAAAATGTGTTTTAAATCTTTTTTCTAGCATAGTGGAGATACCAGAGGCTCTTGGCTAATCCCTTTGAAATTTGAAAATTATTTGTAAATGCAGTTTGGAACAAAAATTATGTTTTTTTTTTGTTTGTGTTCCTTTTTCGTTTTCTACTGAATAACAATAAAATATTTTTTATGTACGGGAAATAAGAGACAACAATTACTTTACATTAGCGAAAAAGACCCTCTTCCAGGATCTTGTGGCTAGCAAAAAGCTTGCTTCACAGGTCTTTATTGCTTGTCTCCGCTTGATCAGGTGTGTAGCCCGAAAGCTTCCTAGATCTTCAAATGTGTTATCAAAATCTAGAAAGATTATATATGCTAAAATTTATTGATTAAACTGAGCGTTATTTTAAACTATGCCATGAACAGTTATATATATCATTTTATTCTTTACTCCAAGGTTAAAGCCAGTGATTAAATGGGATATATTCATTCAACAGATGAAGGCAGGTTATGCGTAAAATTTGACATCTTCAAAAACATTCATTTAAAAAGAGCCAAATAAGCCGACTTACTCTAAAACTAGGTCCCCAAAATAACGTGAATCCAAATTTTGACTACCCAAGAAAGTAAAACAAAGATATTTTAGTTTGTGGACTAAGTTCCAGATTCGAAGGTTGTAGTTTACTAATCGTTGTCCTTACCTTCCTTACATCCGCCTGTGCCTCTTGAGGCACCCAGGACATCAAGGAGGAGCCGCCAATCTTCCCTCTTGTTTGCTTCTGCAGTGATGTCCTCCCATTTTGGTAGAACGGATGTTTGCATGTTTCTTAGATCTCTTTGGTAGGTCCGGCGCCGTGTGTTTCTGGATCTTCCCTGGCTGCGAGTTCCTGGTGGTTGCCAGTGTAAAGCGGCTTTTGGGAGTCTATGGTCATCCATACGTAGGACGTGCCCCAAATATCTCCATCTTTTGACTCTGATGATGTTGGTTATTGCAGGTTGTTGCGTCAATTCACGGATGAACTGGTTTGTCCTCTTCTGTGACCAGTGGATGTTCAATATTCTAAGAAGAAACGAGTTTTCAAAAGCCAGGACTCTTCTCTCTTGTTCTTGATTCAGGTGCCATGTTTCTGCTGAGTATTGGGATAACATTGCTGTTGAAAAGGTGTAGCTTCAGGCGCAGAGAACATCTCTAAGATCTCCATACTTGACGTAGTTTGTTGAAGGCGCCATTTGTCTGTCCTATTCTGGTGAGAATTTCTTTCACTGTCGAGCCGGTGTTCTCAATGATACTTTCCAGATATTTGAACTGGAAAGCTTGCTCAACATTTTGGTCGCCACATTTAATGGACAGAGGAGAGTCACTAGTCGCCATGCTTTTGGTTTTCTCAGCATTCACACGTAGGGCAAGATGGTTTGCCTTTACCGTGACCTCTTCAAGAAATTCTTGAAGCTGCATTTTGCTTGACTCAAGCACTGTAAGTCATCTGCGAAGTCATTATCATTGACTTGGACTTCGGGGCTTAATCTGATGCCTTTTGTCCCTGTGTTCTGCAGGATGTAATCAACCATTATTACAAAAAGTAATGGTGGTAGAACACACCCCTGTTTTACTCCTGACAAAATCCGGAAGAAACGTGTTTGGCCCTCTTGTGTCTTAACACAATATTCACCATCCTCATACATGGCGGTAATAATCGTCACTATTTTTTCAGGGATTCCATAGTGGATGAGAATTTTCCATAGGCTTTCACGATCTACGGAGTTGAAGCTTTTCTCGAAATCCACAAAGATCATATAAATCTTCGAACGGCACTCCCTGCTTTCTTCAGTAAGAAGTCTAAGCGTGAATATATGGTCCTCACGTGAGCGATTTAGCCGGAAGCCATACTGTTTGTCTCGGAGGTGATGATCAATTTGCGGTCGGATCCTCTGTAGGATAATGTGTGAGAGGAACTTCCCAGGTATTGACAGTAAACTTATACCCCGCCAGTTGCTCGGCTCGGTAGCGTATCCTTTTTCGAATATCCTGATGATGTGCTGCGTTCACTTATCTTAATCCACGTAGCCCATCGTAGTCACAATCGTAGTCCACGGAGACTGAAAATGATATAAGAAATGAAAAATAATTCCCTTATTTAGTAAACCATTTCGACTCTAAGCGAGGCCAGATGAGGTGAAAATGTAATTTTCGAGATTTTTTTTAATTGTTTAATCGGTGTTTCAGTTATATTTCATTCCTATTAGCTCACACATAAACTCATGACACTTTTATATTTTTCTGAGTCGGATGTCTCGTAGAGCCACCCTTTCACTCTTTGGCACCGTGTTTTCAACCCACAGTGACTGCTACTTTAACTTAAAATCCAGCACAAATATAGAATGGACCATTTGCTTTTATCTGAGAAGCAGATAGTTGACAGTGTATTACAGTAAATATATTTCCTGGCATGAGTTGATTTTATAGTTATTTAGAATTAATCTAATAATTAATCTACGTTGACAATTGGATATACGTTTTTACATCAGTAAAAATACTTTACTAATGCTTTAAATACTTTAAATACTTTACTTTGGATATACGTTTTTACATTAGTTGGCAAATAGTTTTTACATTATTATCATAAACAAATGCGTTTTCCTTATTTTCTTCATAAAGTTACCAAAGCTATAAAATCTATATATGAAATACCTTTTCTTACCAATATTTAGGTGCTCTAGCACTTTGGGACTTTGCAATGCACTGATTTCGATGAACTAACTTATTGTTATATGTTTGATTTAGTAGTGGATTTAGCTAGAATTCGGCTAATTTAAGGCATATTCATGTTGAGACTAGACCCATTCATAATAAGTTTTATTGAATATACTTTAGATGCGAAATTCTTGCTACTTCCACTGACTATTAATTGTAGCAACCAGTTACCTGAGAACAGCATGACTGCGCACGCTCTTTTGCCCCGATACATTCACACATTTACCCTTTACTCTCTCCCATGATATCGTATGAAGCCTTGTGAAGACCTCTTCCGACTCTGTTTGAGGACGCCCTACTTTTCGTTTGGTCCCAGGTGTTTAACTAAAAAATATAATGCTTGCCAACTTATCATACTCTATCCGTGAAACCTGACCTGATCGTCTCAACCGTTCCTTTGTTATAGTCCTTGAAAATGGAATAGAACCATGTTCATCGCAGAGCTTATTGTGTGAAATAAGGTTATTCCAACGAGGAGCTAAAACTATCCACGCACAATTTATGTGGAAAGCATCTAGCATATTTTCGTTCAAGCATACCAAAGTTTCAAAAGGTTCCATTGTAACTGAACCATCGTGTAACTGAACCCCAAGCAACTAAACCACTGTAACTGAACCACCGTGCAACTGAAACACCGTGCAACTGAACCACCGTGCAACTGAACCTTCTTGCTACTGAACCCTCATGCAACTGAGCCCTCGTGCAACTCAACCCCTCTGTAACTGAACCACCGTGTAACTGAACCCTCTTGCTACTGAACCACCGTGCAACTGAACCCTCTTGCTACTGAACCTCTCGCAACTGAACCTCCCTGTAACTGAACCCTCGTGCAACTCAATCCATTTAAGTAAACCCATGTGTAACTGAACCACTGTAACTGAACCACCGTGCAACTGAAACACCGTGCAACTGAACCATCGTGCAACTGAACCCTCTTGCTACTGAATCCTCATGCAACTGAACCCTCGTGCAACTCAACCCCCGTGCAACTCAACCCATTTAGCTAAACCCTTGTGTAACTGAACCACCATGTAACTGAACTACCGTGCAACTGAGCCACCGTGTGACTGAACCACCGTGCAACTGAACTCTCGAGTAACTGAAACCTCATGTAACTCAACCACCGTACGTACATTGGGTAAAACACAAGCTAGAATCTTTACATGTTCAACCTTGTTGGAATTGTTGGCTTTTTTAAGTCTTTATATAAATTACTGTTAAGATGATTTATAAAAATACTCTGTTTGTTGTCATAAAAACAAAGAAAATCGGACGTTATAAACTCTTACATCCAGATTTATTTCTCTTTTTTATTTCTGTTAATGGGGGTTCCCTTCACACTGTCACTTTCTGCGGGTCTAAGCGTTTACCCCTCTCCCCCGTGGGATATTTCCCCTCCTCCACCCACAGAAACCCCTCACCTGCAAAATACCTCTCTCGCGGAACGTTTTCAAAATTTAAAATCTTCTTGAGTCGTGTTATTTTTTAGTTTAATTGAAAAGTTCGAAGGGAAGTGGAAAAGAGGAATTTATGTGTAAATCTTGCCCCCCTTCCTCCGTGCAAATGCTTTCTTCTTATGAAAAAAACCTCCTAAAAACCCCCACGCAAAAAATTTCCGTACGTCTCCTAATGACAAATACTATCTGTAAGCAATAGACAAATCAAAAAACTTAAAAAGGAACTGAAACTTATGCAATGGGGCTATGTGATTGTTTTGTAGCTAGGAAGAGAGGGAGATACCTCAAAGGGTGCATTATGATGCTGAAACATCTCAGCTCTCATTGAGCCTTCAAATAAATACAGAATTAGCTCTAAGCGAGAGACGACAGGATGATGGAGGTAGAAATTGTTTGATAAACCCCAGGCATTTCTAGTCTTTTTTTAATAAGCCGAAAGTGATTGGAGACTAACCAACCGCAAGACGTATTTTTTTTGTTGGGGGGGGGGATTTACCACGGATAAGTATTTTATGAAGGGGGGGGGGTATTTTCCGTGAGGTGTTATTTTCCGTGGGGTATTTTCCTCAGGGGATGTTTTTTTTTTGGGGGGTGGGGGTAAATGGCGGTTCTCACCGTCTACATACGGTAATCTTTTTTACCGCTTTGCGTACTTTGTTCTTTTCATTTTGTGGTATTTTCTACGCTCTTAGTTGATTATCGTTCGGTTTGAAAAATGTTAATTACCTGCTTCGGTAGAGCCGACACAAAAGCTACTTTCTCTTTGTGTTTGGAAACTTTTTTTTTAGATGAATCAGGCTTTTCCTGAACGTTGAGTAATGAACATTTTTACTGAAAATATCGGAACTTTGAGAATTTAGGTAACAAAAAAGTCGCTTTTGGTTGCGCTTCCTTTAAATTAATTAAAAAGATCCTTTCGAAAAACAATTTTTCAAAGAAAAGTAAAGAGCCATATTAAACCAAAGACTAGTATAAATCAATTCCTATAATAATTCAAACCCAAAATGATTAGAAATTACTACAAAAAAAAAAGAAACCCAAGATGCCTCCGACATTCGTGAGTCCCGCCGATTGTGAAGTACGGGCTGGTATGCGATTTTTTAGTGCTAAAGGCGTAAAACCGATCGATATTCATCGTAAGATCTGTGAAGTTTACGGATAAAATATTAAGAGTAATGGAATGGTAAGGAAATGGGCGAGAGCATTTAAAGATGGCCGCACAAATGTGCATGGTGATGAACGTAGTGGGTGTCCTTCGGTCTTTAATGAAGATTTGGTGCAGAAAGTGGAAGAAAAGGGGAGAGAAAACAGACGCTTTACAATTTCATCAATGTGCGACTTCAAATTTCTTCAATATTCTCGTTGTGTTCTGTATCGCATTGTGACTGAGAACTTGAATTACCGGAAATTATGTTCACGTTGGGTTCCAATAATGTTGACGGATTAGCACAAAACCCTGCGTTCAGGCAATGCATTGACTTTCCTTGAGCGGTACTACAATGAAGGTGAAGATTTTTTCGACCAAATTGTTACTGGTGACGAAACATGGGTGGCCTACGTCACACCAGAATCAAAACAACAATCCATGTAATGGTGACATTCATCATCAACAAAAAAGTGAAGTTTAAGCAAACAATTTCTGCCCGGAAAATCATGTGCACAGTTTTTTGGAACAAAAAAGGAGTATTGCTAGTGGAGTTTCTGCCTCGTAGTGAGACAATCAATGCAGCGTCCTATTGTGATACATTGAACTATCTGCGTCGTGCAATCCAGAACAAAAGACGTGGCAAGTTGAGTAAGCGTATCGTTTTGCTGCATGACAGTGCCCTTCCACATGTGGCTAATCGGACCAAAGATCTCATCAAATCTTTTAAATGGGAAACTCTAGATCATCCTCCGTACAGCCCTGATCTGGCGCCCAGCGACTACCATTTGTTCCTGCACTTGAAAATACACCTGGGTGGTCAGTGTCTTCAAGACGATAACGAAGTCAAAACAGTTGTGATATAGTGGTTAACAAGTCAGGCGGCAGAATTTTATGAGGAGGGTATTCAAAAACTGATGCCACAGTATGACAAATGCCTCAATATTCACGGAAATTATGTAGAAAAGTAGATTAAGGTACAGGCTTTCATGTAAAAATAAAATTATTGCGATATCTTTGCACGTCTTTTGTTAATTCCAAAACGGTACTTACTTAAAAAAAACATGCCTCGTTTATTGCTCCCCTTGGCATTATGCGTCCCTAGGCTTGGGCCTAGGCTACTGGTAAATCCAGCCCCGAGCGTGCACATATATCCTTTCGGTGAATTGACTTTCCCTTTAAGTACTCTCTGAAAGTTCCAACTCAATACACAAATCCTTTTTTGAGGTACGTCATTTTGAAAATCTGCATGCACATAGTGCCTTTTCATTCAGTTCAAGTTTCCCCTCAAATACTCCATTCTGTCAAATTTTCAAAGTGATATGCATAGCATTAATAGTGCTAGTTTATTAGTAGAAGAGGTCGTAGTAGGAGCAGTAGTAGTAATAATGGTGTTGAAATAGTAGTAGAAGGAACAGTAGTAGCAGCAGTATTAATAACAGCAGTAGCAGGTAGATGCCCCAGAAGTTTCATCTTGATACGCTAAGCCGTTCCAAAAAAAATTGCTGATACACCTGTATCAGCAATCTGTATGTTATTGCAAGTTACCAATTATTAAAATTTAAGGTTTTTATAGAAGGGATGATCGTAAAAACTTTGAAGGAGGCTCATTCGATTGGAAATTGAAAGTTCAAGTTCAATTCTGAAGAATCAAAGGTAATCAGAGGACAATCAGCCTTTCCCTCTTAACCGACATCCCCCCCCCCCAATACATCCGATCAAAATAAAAATAAATATTTTGTTCAAAATAGTCTAAACGTCAAATAACCATGCCTTTGGGGTTAAAAACCCCACCAGCAGCATCTGGGGCAAGGGCTGTAAGTTAAGCTAGTTGCTCATTGCTAACACATAAGGTTTTTGTAGAAAACGTTTTTGTATGAACTTGGGGGGGGGGGGGCTCATTCGATTGGAAATCAAAATTTCCAGTGCACTTTTTCATAGTTAAAAGTAATCGGAGGGCTTCCACACCACCCTGTTTTTTTCCCCAAATACATCCGATCTAAATTTTGAGACGGCCATTTTATTTAAAACAGTTCAAAGGTTAAATAACTATGCCATAGTTAAATAACTATGCCATAGTTAAATAACTATGGTTCACAACCCTCAGCCTCTGGTGCAAGGGCTGTAAGTTATACAAGTTGCCTATTGTTAACATATAATTTTTTTTATCAAGAAAAAATGGCATGTTTGATCCTATAAATAAAAAAAAGCATGCAGCATTAAGGTCAAACCTTAGGGAAATGTCAAGAAGAATGCCAAACACAGTCAAAAATCATTTATTCCTTTATTGGTTGTAAAAAGGAAATACGAGGAACATTTACAAACGTGCAATGTGTCGAGAACAGCTAAGGGTATAAACCTGAGGGTATGAAGTTAAAACTTTCAGGGCAAGCTGAAGGAATGTTGAAAAAAAGGTTGGAGTGCAACTAGTCCCCCTTCCATTTCTTTTTAGCTGCAATCTCCTCAAAGACATCTGATCAAAATTCATTATCTAGATTAACAAAGGTCAAATATTTTCAACATATATGTTTATTACTTAACATCCAGAAAGGTCTGATTCATCTGAAAAAAAGAGTAATAAATCAGCTTTAAGGGTTTGTGACACGACGGATCTTCTTTTTCTTTTGCAAAAATAAAACAAAGCTTTTTCATGATTATTTCTGACAGGTGTTTATATCATGAATTTAAGAAACAAACAATTTCAATTAGGTTGAACATGTAAAAATTCTAACTTGTGTTTTACCCAATGATATTGCCTAATATTTTTAGAGAAATGAAAATCTGAGTTCAGTGGTTCAGTTGTACGATGGTTCAGTTACACGATGGTTCAGTTACACGGTGGTTCAGTTGCACGGTGGTTCAATTGCACGGTGGTTCAGTTGCACGCTGGTTTAGTTGCATGGGGGTTCAGTAACACGGGGGTTTAGTTACATGGGTGTTCAGTTAAGTGGGGTTGAGTTACACGGGGATTTAGTTAAATGGGGTTCAGTTTCTCGGTGGTTCAGTTAAACAAGGGTTCAGTTGCACGGGGGTTTGGTTATACGGGGTTTCAGTTGCACGGTGGTTCAATTACACGGTGATTCAGTTATAGGGGTTCAGTTGCTTGTGGTTCAGTTAAACGTACATTTTTCAAAACCATACTAGGGTAATATCATTAGCGAAACATATACTAATCGTTATCACAGAGTAGGTTGTTGAGATACTCCTATTTCGGAAGAGTCTTCGAGTTAAGACGAGTTTGTTTTCAAGAACGAGCATAATTGCGGCTTTCTTTATTATTTTTTTTTAAAGTAACTATGACGTACTTACTTTTCGTACTGAAGTGTTTCGATTTAATTTACCTCGTTTTTGACGGCTATGCAATGCAAGTTGGGCAACCATCTAAGATCGTCTCTGCTATGAAGTCTGCTTGGAAGAAAGAAGACTTTCTTTCCAACTCAGGCAACAAGTTAAATATCATTGAGCCTTATACCTGGAAAATAAGCCAGGTGTCAAGCACAGCTTGGCATAGATGATTCAGCCGTTCTAACTGTAAAAACTGAGGGAGATCTGTTCGATTGTCTGGGAGATCTGTTGGAGATCTGAGGGAGATGTGTGTTAAGCATAGCTTGGCATAGATGATTCAGCCGTTCTAACTGTAAAATAAGAGGGAGATCTGTTCGATTGGAAATGATACTGACTTGTTGGTCTTCCTGACACACTAAGCCCGAGCAAGCACCCGTTTGGTTTCAGACTGGAGTTCCAGCTGATTGTGAAAATTCTTATAAGCCGTCCTAGCTGAGTGGTCGCGCGTACTGGACTTGTAATTTTATGTTCTTTGGGACAGGAGATTGAGTCTGATGGCATTTGTTTTTTGTGAGACGGGTCTCTGTGGCGTGAGTCTGTAAACTCAGCTACTGTAGAACCAACTCCAAATAGAAACCTGGAAAACACACTAGGCGCTGGATGATTTTCTTCCAACAATGAATGGGATTCCTCGGCAGAGCGCAAAGAATCTGGAGGTCAGCGCTTATGCTGCGCAGACTATTGATCAGCATTGGAAAAAGTAAAAATAGCGAAAGTTATGATATCTGTTACTTGAGGAGAAAGCCACCATCAGGGATGACAAATTCAACGATCTTTGTCAACGCCTTTTGAATTTGACACCAGTTAAGATTTCAAGGTCTTGGCAAAGCTTCAAAGCTGAAAACTACAGCTAATTCCGTTTTGTTTATACTACAAAGATTTACCCCCTCTTATATCGTTTGGTGTGGAAATTGGCTACTAAATACCAGAATTTTTCGATTCTGAGATCATATACAATCTTCTTGGACTTGGAGTAAAATAGAACGACATTTCAATCCATAGAGTTTTGCCGGAATCACAGCTTTATAATTTCACTCTTTTCTCCCTCTTTTCCCCAGAAAAACTATTACTTCCGCACGGGTAATTTCGATCTGTTTTGGATATGCTAATAAGCAAATTTTGCTGAACAGTTTGTTGCCAAAAACGTTTATCTTGCTCTAATGCCGAGTCAAAACCATACCTTTATTGGACTAATTGATAATTAGGTATCCAGACGTTCATCCTTTAAGTAAATAGGGTTCGCTGTTTCCCTAGAATAGATTGAAAATCAATTGCTTAGGCTCTACTAAAAATTAGTAATTTCCTTATTTGTAGAAGTCTATTTTATTCTTTGACAAATTTTGCTCAAAAATTTCAAATTTACTATTTTCTACCACATATTTCTATAACTGTTTTGACTTGTGTGGCGTATTTTCCTGATTTGTGTAAAATAGATTCGCTAAAAAGCTGACAAAGAATGTATATAGTCAGAGGCAACGCTGTAGCGTTGCCTATAGTAAAGGCCATACGGCTCCAATGTTTTATTATTTATTTATTATTTATTTTTTTCCCAGAGGCACTTCATACGGAAGGGGTTGTCGTAGAAACTTCAAAGGGGACTCATTCGATTGGAAATCGAGAGTTCTAGTGATCTTTTTAATAGTGGATAATGATTGGAGGACAACTAGCTCCCCCACGCCCATCATTCCCCCAAACACATCCAATTAAAATTTTGAGATAGCCATTTTGTTCAGCGTAGTTGATTTCCAGATAAAAAATATATTTTTGAGGAGGAAACTCCCCCACAACCCTCAGCGCATATAACCTCAGCGCATATTATTTATTATTTTTTTTTCCTTTAGACCAGGGCACTTCGTATCGGAGAAGTTGTCATAGAAACTTCAAAAATGGCTCATTCAATTGGAAATTAGAGTGGCTTGTGCCTTTTTAATAGTCGAAAATTGATTGGAAGGCAACTAACACCCCTTCCACGCCCACCATTTCCCGAAACGCGTCCAATCAAAATTTTGAGATAGCCATTTTGTTCAGCGTAGTGGATTTCCTCACTGCAGAAGCCTAAAACCTACTGCGTCATTGGCGCTTTACTGAAAACGAATTATATTACAAATGTTTTCTTTTGTACTTAATATTGAAGATAAATATTAAAATTACAGTAAAATTTTGAACTGATGAGCTTTCAGAAATTAATATCATTATACATAAAATATTCAGTTTAATTTATTAGTTCTTTCCAAGATTGGTCAAGACAAATATAGTTTCAATACAAACAAAATTTGGATACTGCCCCCTTCTTTAACTGTAAAAACCTAAAGCCTTCTGCGTCATTGGCGCTTCACTGAAAACGAATTACTCGTATATTACAAATTTATTCTTTTCCAGTTCTTAAAGCATTGAAAATGAAAATAAAAATTATAGTGAAAAAAAAAAATCTTGAACTGATGGATCTTTCAAGAATTAATATCATTATATATCTAATATTCAATTTGATTTTGTTTATACTTTCCAAGACTGTTCAAGACTCATATAGTTTCCAGTAAGGCGCCAATGACGCAGTAGGTTTTAGGCTTCTGCAGTGAGGCGATACCCAAACTCTTGTTTGTAGTTATTTTTATTCGATTCAAACTTGATTTGCATATTCAATTTAAGTTTCAATTGTTTTAAGATTTATTTATTCATTTACATTAATATATATTGTATGTTTGTTCGCATTGATTGTTTATTTAATTTCCGTTCATTTTAAGTTTCATTTATACTTTAATAGCAAACTATTTTTTATCGTTTTAAGCTTGATTTTCATATTAAATCTAAGCATTACTCGCTTTAAGATCTATTTATTCATTTATATTATTACTTGTTGTATGTTTCTTGCTATAATTGTTTATTTTATTTCTGTTCATTTTGGGTTTCATTTATTCTTTAATAGTTATTTCTGGTCGTTTTGAGTTTGAATTTTAACAGGTATTTGTATCTCCTCAGCTTAAGTTTAAAATGGCCTTTACTTTTCTTTGAAAAACTTATTTTTCGGAAAGCTTTTTTAATTAATTAAATGAAACGCCTGTTCCCTCCTTAAAGAGAAGACTTGATTTTTTCCCATCCAAGACCAGATTAACAACATTTTGTAAAATACGATTATCTGGTAAAATTAAGCTAATTTTCACATTAAAAAAACATAATAAAATAAATCATAATTGATACATGTTGTTCTTGTTCAAAGCTTTGTAATAAAAATTAAAAGCATTTTTTCGTTCTCAAGTAAATTTTAACAAAATAAATCTTAGATATGCCCAATGTCGTGTATATTCTATAGGATGTAAGATTCGCCATGACTTAGAAGAGTTAAACAAGTAATACTTACGGTTGTATGGGCTAGAGAAGAAACTGGGGCTGAGGTTGCTGTAGGACTGCTCTGACGACTGGTATACCTGAAAAAGTCACGCTTCTCAATGTCGAAGCCCTAACCCAATTTTCAAACGGTTTACAGAGCAAGATTGGAACCATAATTAGCCAAAAGGAAGTAGAGTGGGTGCCTATTTTACCTTTCTTAAGAATGGAGTTGACCCTGGAAAAATTACGGAGGAATGATGCTCACAAGGAAAATATGCATAACAGAGTCAAATCTTCAGAGTGTGAGATATCTCCGTATTTCATATTAATACTACCAAATTTGTCAAATCTGTAACCTACAATTGTGTTCAGAAAGGGGGAGGGCTTTCATTTACTTTTGCGTGGTTTTTGCTTTTGTTTTTTACTACAAATAAGTCGAGATAAAAAGGGGGCTTTTAAAATTGACGAAAGGTTGGGTCTTTTTTTAGTAATAAGGACCTTTCTTTGCAGTACAAAATTTCCCATGAGAATAGGGTTTAAGGTCTTTAGTTCGCCTCCATCCGTGTTGCTGCGTGCCTGTTGATTTATTTGTACTTAAGGCATAACTATCGTGCTGTACAGTCTTGTGTGTTTGAACTCATTAACATAATATTAACTTATTTCAACAATTTTAGATATACTTGTCATTGGCGTGGGAAACCGTGGGGATAAACTATCCCCTCAAACGATAGAATTTTTGAGAAGTAAGAAGCTGGGTTTCGAAATCCTACCTAGTAGCCAGGCATGTAGCACTTTCAATTTTCTAAATTCGGAGCAAAGATATGTAGCTGCTGCGATCATCCCACCGACAAATGTGGCACTGAATCTTGATGAAGAATTTGATGTCGGCTATAGGAGGCAGCGAAACTTGCGGCTTTATGAAGAGTAGATTTTTATAATCCATACGAAGAATTTTTGTCGTTTCTTATTTTCTTGAAAATATAAAAATTTTTGAAAACATATTTTATGCATATAACCAAACTATTAGACTTCAGCTGTTAACTCTGCTGCGATTGTCCTGAAGATGAACGTGCAGCTGAATCTTGATGAAGAACTTGATGTTGGAGGGAAAAGAATTTGTTGTTTTACGATTAATGGCTTGTCATTTACTGATTTATGGTATTTTATTTGTCTTTTATTAATTTGTTATTATGGCTGTTTATAGGTAACGTCAAAAATAACAATTAATGGGTCGTCATCGAAGCGTTTTTACCTCCTAGATATTTTGGGGAGGCCGGTTAGAAAGATAGCTAGGAATATTAGTGAAAGGACTTTAAGCTTTGAAGAAAAGAGTGAATATGGCAATTATAGAGGGATTAGCTTGATTTGCGTGGAAATGAATTCATTAGCACGATGATGCTCATTAGACTGAAAGATTCTGTAGAACAGATTTTGAGAACAGAATACCTTGACCTTAGAAAACAAATAGGATACTTTGTCAAATTCTCATCATAGGCAGCGCAATAGCGCCTAAGCAATGAACGATGTTGGCACAATGTATTATTGTTTTTTTTTTTTTTCCATACCAGGGCACTTCGTATCGAAGGAGTTATCGTAGAAACTTCGAAAAGAGCTCATTCTATTAGAAATTGTAGTGGCTAGTGCCCTTTTTAATAGTCGAAAGTGATTGGAAGGCAACTAACACCCCTTCCACGCTCACTATTTCTCCAAACACATCCAATCAAAATTTTGAGGCAGCAATTTTGTTCAGCGTAGTTGATTTCCAGATAGAAAATATGTTTTTGAGGAGGACAATCCCCCAAAACCCTCAGGGCAAGGGTTTTAAGTTATGCCCTGGGAGCATATAAGAACGATGTTGGCACAATGTATTATTTATTATTTTTTTCCTTTAGACCAGGGCACTTCGTATCGAAAAATTTGTCGTAGAAACTTTAAAAAGGGCTCATTCAATTGGAAATTGGAGTGGCTTGTGCCCTTTTCAATAGTCGAGAGTGATTGGGAGGCAACGAACACCCCTTCCACGCCCACCATTTCCCGAAACACATCCAACCATCATTTTGAGATAGCCGTTTTGTTCAGCGTAGTTGATTTCCAGATAAAATTATGTTTTGAATAGGACACTCCTCCACAACCCTCAGGGCAAGGGTTGTAAGTTATGCCCTTGGGGCATATAAGGCTTTTATAGAAAGCGTTGTCGTTTTAACCTCAAAAAAGGCTCATTCGAGTGGAAATTAAAAGCGCTAGAGCCCTTTTTGATGGTCGAAAGTGATTGGAGGGCAACTAACCTCCCTCTCACGCCCACCTTTTCTCCAAACACATCTAATCAAAATTTTGAGATTTTATTCAACGTAGTTTTAAGTTCTGAAAATTATGTCTTTGAGGATGACAACTCCCCTCCCCCAAGGGCAAGGGTTTTAAGTTATGCCGTGGGGGCATATAAGTTTTTTTATAAAATATGTTGTCGTAGAAACTTTATAACTGGAATGGCTAATGCCCTTTTTAATAGTCGAAAGTGATTGGAAGGCAACTAACACCCATTCCATGCCCACCATTTCCCCAAAAACATCCAATCAAAATTTTGAGATAGCCATTTTGTTCCACGCAGTTTAAAGTTCAGGAAATTATACTAATGAGCAGGGCACTCCCCCTACAGTCTTTGGGGAAAGGGTTATAAGTTATGCCCTGAGGGCATATAAGGTTTTTGTTGAAATCTTCGTCGTAGAAACTGGAAAAAGGGGTCATTCGATTGAAAATTCAAAGGGCTAGTGCCCTTTCTAATAGTCGAATGTGATTTGAGGGCAACTAACCCCCCTCTCATGCCCATCTTTTCCCGAAACACATCCAATCAAAATTTTTAAATAGTCATTTGATTTCATCTTTGTTGAAAGTTTTAAAAATTAGGTCTTTAAAGATGGCAACCCCTTCCCCCCCCACATCCCTCGGGGCAAGGGTTGTAAGTTATGCCCTGGGGGCATATAAGGGTTTTGTAGAAAGCGATGTTGTAGAAACTTCAAAAAGGGCTCATTCAATCGGAAATTGAAAGGGCTAGTGCCCTTTTTAATAGTCTAAAGTGATTGAAGGGCAACTAACCCCCCTCTCACGCCCACAATTTTCCCAAACACATCGAATCAAAATTTTGATATATCCATTTTGTTCAACGCAGTTGAAAGTTCTGGAAATTAGGTATTTTAGGATGATAACTCGCTCAGAGCCCTCAGTGCAAGGTTTGTAAGTCATGCCCTGGGGACATATAAGGTTTATATAGAAAACTGTTGCAGAAATTTCAAAAAGGGGTCAAGTGTCCCTTTTAATAGTCGAAAGTGATTTTAGGGTAACTAACCTCTCTCCCACGCCGCCCATTCCTCCGAACACATCCAATCAAAACTTTCAGATACTCATTTTGTTCAACGTAGTAGAAAGTTCTGAAAATTAGGTCTTTGAGGATGACAGCCCCCGCCCCCTAGCCCTCAGGGCAAGGGTTGTAAGTTATGCCCTGGGGGCATATAAGGTTTTTATTGAAAGTGTTGTCGTAGAAACTTCAAAAGGGCTCGTTTGATTGAAAATTGAAAGTACTAGTGCCTTTTTTAATAGTTGAAAGCGATTGGAGAGTGAGTAACGCCCTTCTCACGCCCACCATTTCTCCAAACACATCCAATCAAAATTTTGAGATAGTCATTTTGTTTAACGTGATTGAAAGCTCTGGAAATTAGGTCTTAGAGGATGACAACCACCCTAACAGCCCTTAGGGTAAGGGTTGTAATATATGCCCTGGGGCATATAAGGTGTTTATAGAAAGCGTTGGCGTAGAAACTCAAAAAGGGCTCATTTGATTGGAAATCGAAAGGCCTTGTGCCCTTTTTAATAGTCGAAAGTGATTGGAAGGTTTGACACTTTTAAACAGTTCGTGGTAACGAACTGTAAGTAAGGAGCGACCCGGCTCAGTAGTAACCGAAACTCTAAAAACCGGAATTTTGATACCCATAGATACATCAATAGAATCAGATTTTTATGTTGATTTCCAATATATAAGTTTCATTAAGTTTAGTTTTACATATCCAAATTTAAGCGCCTGAAAAATTTTGCCTCATTTTCAAAAAAAGGGGGAAACACCCCCAAAAAGTGATAGAAATTTAATGAAAATCACACCATCCGATTCAGTGTGTCAGAAAACCCCATAGCGGAGGTTTCAAGCTCCTATCTGCAAAATTATGGAATTTTGTATTTTTTGTCAGAAGAAAGATCACGGATGCGTGTTTTTTTTTTCCCCAGGGGTGATCGTATCGATCGAGTAGTCCTAGAATATCGTAAGAGGGCTCATTTGAACAGAAATTAAAAGTTCTAGTGCCCTTTTTAAGCAAACAAAAAAATTGGAGGACAACTTGGCCCCCTCCCAGGCTAATTTTTCCAAAGTCACCCAATCAAAATTTTGAGATAGCCATTTTGTTCAGCATAGTCGAAAATCTAATAAATATGTCTTTGAGGATGACTTAATCCCCAACAGCTCCCGGCGGAAGGGTTGGAAGCTATGAACTTTGCCCATTGTTTACATATAGCAAGGCAGTATCCAGGGGAGGGGGGGGGGGATCCGGTTTGACCCCCCCCCCCCCCCCCCCCCCCTGACCGAGTCGAAAATTAGTCAAAAAAATACCTGTAAAGACAAAACCTTACGAGAAAAAAATATGCTCCCGCGCTAAATCCTATTGAATTTTGTGGGTAAACGGTTCTGATCAGCTTACGCAATTAGGTAACCGTAGGTAACCCCATGTTCTCCTGACTTTGCATAGTAAATTAGGGTTAATATGCACTATTATCCTATTGCATTTTGTGGCATACAAAAATCCTATTGCAATCTTGTGGGTAAACGGTTGTGATCAGCTTACGCAATTATGTAACCCCATGTTCGCCTTATTATGCAAGGTCAGACCTTGCATATTAAATTAGGATTAATGGGGGCTCGAGGTAAATATTATAAGAGAGTACAAGATTTTCAGTTCAGTTCAATTTCGGACTTGGATAAGAGAAGAGCGATTTTCAACATGAAGAGGAAGTGTGACATTACGTCGTTTTCTTGCCCAAGCGGACCAGGGATGTTTCTGATATTGGCGTTAGCGGGACGTCTGCAGAGCATTCATCTACACCTGTGGATCTGAAGGGTACTGGAGCCATCGTTGAAGCCTCTGAATCACGCACACTGGAACCAACTACGACGCACCTGCACCAACCCAGCTCTGTCGTTGTTTGCAAATGACATCGGTCGTTTTGTCAACAAATCATCCAGTCTCGACGCAAATTCTAAACTTCGTTTCTGAAGAGCCCTTGGACTCCAGATATCTCCTACATTTTTCCAGTATCCGAAAAACGGAAGCTGAAGTTTCAGTTAACTTGGCTCGTTCGTTTCAGTTGGTTGTCCTATTCTCCGTCTGAGGACGCTGCTTTTTGCAGATTTTGCGTTCTGTTCTCGTCAGAGACAGCTGGCAAAGGCTGCCACCAGCACTTGGGGAATCTAGTCACTAAACCATTCAGGAACTGGAAGGAAGCGATAGATTGCTTCACAGCTCACGAACAAGCAGAGTTTCATAGAAACTACATCGCATCGGCTGAAAACTTCATTTTTGTTTCGGAGAAAAGACAGTACAATATCGTGCACCAGCTAGACGCTGCGAGGAAAGCGCAGGTTCAAGAAAATCACCAGAAGTTGTGACCAATTGTTGAGACGGTGATATTTTGAGGGCGACAACAGCTTGCCCTTCGTGGTACCAACGATTCCGGCCCCATTTCGGTCTCGGATCCAGAAACTTCTCACAATGATGGCAACTTCCGAGCACTACTGCGGCTGAGGGCGAGACACGGTGACGATGTTCTGAAGAACCTTCTTCTTTCTGCGGCCGGAAATGCCATATATCTTTCTCCCATCATCCAGAATGGTATTATCGCCGCACCCGGGGAGCTTCTTTAGCAGTCTATTGTGGAAATAGTAAACGCGAGTCCGTGCTTTTCGGCGCTTGCCGATGAAACGGCGGATGTTTCGAATACCGGGAAGCTGTCTGTTTGCGTCCGCTACACTTTCAAAGGGAACCTGCATGAGGACTTCCTTGGCTTTACCCCAGTTTCTGATTTGACTGGGCAAGGTCTGGCTTCATCCAGCCTGCGATTTCTCGAAAGCCTTGGTCTTAATCTGAAAAAGATGGTTGGTCAGGGTTATGAGAGCCACGATTCAGTCCTGCGTTTTCTTGAGCTGTACCGACCAATCCTGCGATCCATGGAAGCTCTTGAAGAGAACGGAAATGCAGAAAATTCTGCAAAAGCGGCGCAGTTGCTGGACACGATGAACCAGTCGCAAGTTGTTGTGTGTCTTCATGTGGTCAAATAGCTTTTCTGCCTTACGCTTCCACTGTGCAAGACTCTTCAGTCAGTTGACTGTGATTTGGCAGCTGCATGCAGACACGTGGAAACTGTCCTTTCAAAAACAAAGGAAATGCGAGGAAATGCTGCTACTGCTTTCACGTCTATTTCCGATGAAGCTCAGCGTTTTGCCAGTGACTTAGGACTGGAGATGACTCATCCAAGGACGAGAGGTGGCCGGAGTATGCATACAGACGATCCAGACCTTCTCAACCATTATAGAAGCTCGCTCTTGATTCCTTTCCTGTACCACTTCATTTCCGAGCTGAAACAACGAATTGTGCTTCACCAGAAACTGCTGTCAAATCTCAGCGTCCTTTCTCCTGCCAAAATTGTTTCTGTCGATCTGAAGGCATTATAATAAGATAAGATAAGATATTAATTTCAAAAAGATCACTATCACAAGCCGACAAAGGGCCGAATTCGGACTTCGGAGTCGACAATATAAATGATTGGACTAAAACTGGCAAAAATGAAACAACAACAACGAAATAGAAAAATCATAATGAACAATCATTTAACAGTCAATAATTAAAACTGTAAAAAGTCAATACCTGGCATTAAACCTGGAGTCATTGGTTGAATTGTACGGCGATATTTTTCCCGAGCCAGACTGTCTGGAGCAAGAAATTGAGCTATGGCGCATCAAGTAGGAGAATGTTCCGGTATCAGAGAGGCCCACTTGTGCTGTCTTCGCTTCAGGCATGCGACGCCCCCTTTTTTCAAAATGTTTTTCTTCTTCTGGCTGTTCTTGCGACGTTACCTGTTAGCACTGCTACTCCCGAAAGAAGTTTCTCAACCCTCAGAAGGCTCAAAACCTGGCTGAGAAATTCAACTGGAGAAGAACGATTGAGTGGCTTAACCCTCCTTGCAGTCCATAGGGACGTTGATATCTGCCCTGACATCGAGAATTTGCAGGGAAGAAAAATCGTCGGCTGGATTTCGTTTTATAGATATTCACCCTTACTTTTAGCTAAAAAAAAAAACTATAAAATATATCTAATAGTAGTAGAATAGTAGTATAAATAGTAGACTACTTCTACTATTTGGCTTCTTTTTGCGTTAACTGTTTTAGCTGTCTCCAAAAAAAAAAAAAAAAAAAAAAATTAGCTTATAATATTTAAATGTATGTAAATACTTGTGTTGTCTTTGCGTTACTAAAAAAAAAAAAAAAAAAAATAAAATAAAATAAAAAAAATGCCCCTTAAAGATACGAACGTATGTCTAGTGTCGAACGTACGTGTCCTCGTTCGCAAGGGGCGGACTAACGGTCTCGAGCTAACATAATGTTGCTCGAGGATGTTAGACAGAGTCCACGGAAAAAAATCGGGTAACCCCCCCCGAACAAAAATCCTGGATACGGCCCTGACATATAGTATTGGTTAATGGGAAGTATAAAGACGTTTCAGGAGGGATTTTTTCTGTTGGGGGGGGGGGGTGTCGGAGGAGGGGTTTACGGGGGAGGATCCTTCCATGGAGGATTTTTCCTTGGGGGAAGGTACATTTCTATGAAGGGGGCACCAGATTTCCCAGTATATTCAAAAAACGGTCAGAAATTAAATAAAAAACTAGTTTTTTCAACTGAAAGAAAGGAGCAACATTAAAACTTAAAACAAACAGAAATTATTAC
>JAQQPU010007695.1:0-18973 GCA_029168905.1 Artemia sp. Kazakhstan ARC1039
AACTTAAAACGAACAGAAATTATTCCGTATATGAAAGGGGCTGTCCCTCCTCACCGCCTCGCTCTTTACGCTAAACTTTTTTATTGTTAAAAAAAAAGAGTTGCGAGAAAGACTCAAGCTTTAGCGTAAAGAGCGAGGCGTTGAGGAGGGGACAGCCCCTTTCATATACGGAATAATTTCTGTTCGTTTTAAGTTTTAATGTCACTCCTTACTTTCAGTTAAAAAAACTTGTTTTTTTTTAATTTTTGAACGTTTTTGAATTAATGCAGGTTTTGCTTTCGGCTCACCGTACATGAATAAGTAAAACAAAATTTGCATGTTAATTTTACTTTTATTTGGTTAAATGGCTTTCTCGAAAGTTGTTTAATTTTATTTACGAACGTTTTTATTAGTAATAAATATACGTAACTTACGAATTAACTTACGTAACGAACTTCTGTATTCATATATTTTTAATACGTATATTAAGGGGTTCACCCCCTAATCAATACCTTGCTCTTTACGCTAAAGTTTGAATTTTGTTCCAATTCTTTTAAAATGACCCCTTAATCACAAAGGCCGTTAATTAGAATAAATAGCTCTTATAAAAGTACTAAAAATCGTTGGCTTAAAGAGTGAGGTATTGACTAGGGGGCGAACACAATCATATACGTAATTAATTAAAAATACTTTTTCCACAAAATAAGTTTTTGAAAGAAAAGTAAAGAACTCCATTAAACAAAAAATGAGCAAAAATAAAAGCAAATAATCTACGAAGCGTGAAACTACCGCAAATCAGCATCGATAGATAAATGAAACCCAAAACAAACAGAAATTACAATAAATAACAGAGAAAACTCAAAAAGAGCAGAAATTAACATAAGTTGTGCTCAAAATCCCTATGCCTTCCCAAGGCCAGAACATAATTTGCCCTTTACTGAAAAAATATAAATATTTTTACTTTTATAACTTTAATAAATCAAATAATATTAACATTCTGATTACTAAAAATCAGTATATGTATATTTAAATGAGAATGCACATTCATTTGTATTTTTTAGACATAATTTCCAGAGCTTTCGACTACGTTAAACAAAATGGCTATCGCAAAATTTTGATTGGATGTGTTTGGGAAAATAGTGGGCGTGAGAGGGGCGTTAGTCGCTCTCCTATCACTTTCAACTATTAAAAAAGGCACCAGCCCTTTAAATTTCCAATCAAATGAGGCCTTTTGAGGTTTCTACGACAACGCTTTCAATAAAAACCTTATATGCCTTCAGGGCATAACTTACAACCCTTCCCCTGAGGGCGGGGGGGGGGGTGGGCCCTCACCCTCAAAGACCTAATTTTCAGAACTTTTTACTACGTTGAACACAGTGGCTATTTCAAAATTTTATTGGATGTGTTTAGGGAAATGGTGCGCGTGAGAGGGTGTTTAGTTACCCTCTAATCACTATCGACTATTAAAAAGGGCACTAGCTTTATCAATTCCCAATTGAATGAGCCCCTTTTGAAGTTTTTATGACAACTCTAACTTTAAAAACCTCATATACCCCCAGGGCACAACTTAAAAACCTTTGCCCTTGTGGCTCTGGGGGGTTTGTCATCCTTAAATACATAATTTCCAGAACTGTCAATTACGTTAAACAAAATGGCTATCTCTAAACCTTGATTGAATGTGTTTGGGGAAATGGTGGGCATGGGAGGGGGGGTCAATTATCCTCCACTCACTTTCGACTATTAAAAAGGGCAATCTCATTTTCCAAGCAAATAAGCCCTTTTTGAAATTTCTGCAACAACTTTCTATATAAACCTTCTATGCCTCCAGGGCATAACTTACAACCCTTGCACTGAGGGCTCTGAGGGGGCTATCATCCTAAGGCAACTTTGATTGAATTTGTTTGGGGAAATAGTGGGCGTGAGAGGGGGGTCAATTACTCCCCACTCACTTTCTACTATTAAAAAGGGCAATTTCAATTTCCAAACAAATTAGCCCTTTTTGAAATTTCTACAACAACTTTCAATATAAAGCTTATATGCCCCCAGGGCATAACTTACAACCCTTGCACTGAGGGCTCTGAGGGGGTTATCATCCTAAAAGACCTAATTTCCAGAACTTTTGACCACGTTGAACAAAATGAATATCTCAAAATTTTGATTGTATTTGTTTGGGGAAATAGTGGGCGTGAGAGGGGAGTTAGTTGCCCTTCAATCACTTTCGACTATTAAAAGGGCACTAGCACTTTCAATTTTCAATTGAATGAGTCCTTTTTGATGTTTTTACAACATTGCCTTCTATAAAAATCTTACTTGCTCCCAGGGCGTAACTTACAACCCTTGCCCTGAGGGTTGTGGGGGGGATGGGTTGTTATCCTTAAAGACCTAATTTCCAAAACTTTCAACTACGTTGAATAAAATAGCCATCTAAAAATGTTGATTGGATGTATTTGGGGAAAAGGTGGCCGTGAGAGGGGGGTTAGTTGCCCTCAAATCACTTTTGACTGTTAAAAAGGGCACTAACCCTATGAATTTCCAATCGAATGAGCCTTTTTTCAAGTTTCTACGACAAAAATTTCAATAAAAGCCTTATATGCCCCCAGGGCATAACTTTTAACCCTTGCCCTGAAGACTACGGGGGGAGTGTCCTGCTTAAAGGTATAATTGCCTGAACTTTAAACTGCGTGGAACAAAATGGCTATCTCAAAATTTAGGTTGGATATGTTTGGGGAAATGGTGGGCGTGGAAAGGGTGTTAGCTGCCTTCCAATCACTTTCTACTATTAAAAAGGGCACTAATCATTTCAATATCCAATCGAATGAGCCCTTTTTGAAGTTTCTACGACAACGCGTTCAATAAAAACATTATATGCCCACAGTGCATAAGTTACAACCCTTGCCTTGAGGGCTGTGGGGGAGTGTCCTCCTCAAAAACATAATTTCCATCTTGAAATCAACAACGCTGAACAAAATGGCTTTCTAAAAATTTTGATTGGATGTGTTTGGGGAAAAGGTGGGCGGGAGAGGGGGGTTAGTTGCCCTCAAATCACTTTCGACTATTAAAAAGGGCACTAGACCTTTGAATTTCCAATTGATTGAGCCCTTTTGCAAGTTTCTACGACAAAGATTTCAATAAAAGCTTATATGTCCCAGGGCATAACTTATAACCCTTGCCCTGAAGACTGTAGGGGGAGTGTCCTAGTCAAATGTATAATTTTCTGAACTTTAAACTGCGTGGAACAAAATGGCTATCTCAAAGTTTTGATTGGATGTGTTTGGAAAAATTGTGGGCGTGGGAGGGTGTTAGTTGCCTTCCAATTACTTTCGACTATTAAAAATGGCACTAGCCATTTCAATTTCTTATCGAATGAGCCTTTTTTGAAGTTTCTATGACAACACGTTCTATAAAAACCTTATATGCCCCCAGGGTATAACGTCAACCATTGCACTGAGGGCTCTGAGGGGGTTGTCATCCTAAAGACCTAATTTACAGAACTTAAAACTACGTTGAATAGAATGGCTATCTCAAAAGTTTTATTGGATGTGTTTTGGGAAAAGGTGGGCGTGAGGGGGGGGGGGGGTGAGTTGCCCTCCAATCACTTTCGAATATTTAAAAGGGCACTAGCCCTTTTTGAATTCCTTCCTGTTGAATTCATTCCTTTGAATTTATTCCTTCCTGTTTTGCTTTAAGGGTCTATTTATGAATTGGATTGACAGAGCGATGAAAGGAACGGGGGATAAGTCTTTGACGGTTGTTTGCCTCCTAACTAGTTAAGTAACCTAGGTAGGTTCCCCTGTTAATAATTTTTAGAGTTTCCCAGAGGGCACCAGTTCACGAAAATCATTGGGTGGAACTAAGATAAATTAGGGGAACAAAATGGCTATCTCAAAATTTTTATTGGATGTGTTTGGGGAAATGGTGGGCGTGGAAGGGATGTTAGTTGCCTTCCAATTACTTTCGACTATTGAAAAGGGCACTAGCCATTTCAATTTCTAATCGAATGAGCCCTTTTTGAAGTTTCTACGACAACGCGTTCTATAAAAACCTTATATGCCCCTAGGGCATAACCTACAACCCTTGCCCTGAGGGCTGTGAGGGGGTTGTCATTCTCAAAGACCTAATTTACAGAACTTAAAACTTCTCTGAATAAAATGTATATCTCAAAATTTTTATTGGATGTGTTTGGGGAAAACGTGGGCATGAAAGGGGGGTTAGTTGCCCTCCAATCACTTTCGAATATTAAAAAGGGCACTAGCCCTTTGAATTTCCAATCGAATGAGCCTTTTTTGAAGTTTCTACGACAACGCCTTCTATAAAAACCTTATATGCCCCTAGGGCATAACTTACGGCCCTTGCCCTGAAGGCTGTGGGGGAGTGTCCTCTTCAAAAGCGTAATTTCTATCTAGAAATTAACTACACTGAACAAAATGGCTATCTCACGATTTTGATTGGATGTATTTCGGGAAATATTGGGCGTTGAAGCGGTGTTAGTTGCCTTCCAATCACTTTCGACTGTTAAAAAGGGCACAAGCCACTCCAACTTCCAATTGAATGATCCCTTTTCAAATTTTCTGCGACAACTTCTTTGATACGAAGTGCCCTGCTCTAAAGGAAAAAAAATAATGAATGATACATTGTGCCAACATCGTTCTTAAATGCCCTCAGGGCATAACTTAAAACCCTGGTTGTGGGGGAGTGTCCTCCTCAAAAACATATTGTCTATCTGCCCCCAGGGCATAACTTACGGCCCTTGCCCTGAAGGCTGTGGGGGGGGGGCACTACGCTGAACAAAATGACTATCTTAAAATTTTGATTCGATCTTTTTGGGGGGGCATGATGGGCTGGGGGGGGGGGATAGTTTTCCTCCAATCACTTTCGACTATTAAAAAGGGCACTTGCCACTCCAATTTCCAATCGAATGAGCCCTTTTCGAAGTTTCTACAACAACTCCTTCGATACGAAGTGCCCAGGTTGGGAAACAAAAAAAAATAATACATTGTGCCAACATCGTTCTTTACTTAGGCAGCGCTATTGCGCTACCTATGATAATTTCTGTTCGTTTTAAGTTTTGATTCTGCTCCTTACTTTCAGTTGAAAAACTTGTTTTGTTCGTTTTTTTAAATAATGCTGGGAAATCCGGCACACCCTTCATAGTAATGTCCCTTCCCCCATTAAAAATTTCTCCCACATAAACCCCGAACCACCCCCCACTACCAGAAAAAATCCCCCCTGAAAACGTCTGTATACATCCCAATAACCAATTCTAGCCTATATGTAAACATTGGGTAAAGTTAATAACTTTCAGCCCTTCCCCTGGGGACTTTGGGGGATTATGTCATCCTAAAAGACATTGTTGTTTTATCTTCGACCATGCTGAACAAAATAGTTATCTCAAAATTTATATCGGTTGACTTTGGGAAAAAAATGAGCGTGGGAGGGGGCCTAGTTGACCTTCATTTTTTTGTTAACTTAAAAAGGGCACTAGAACTTTTAATTTCCGTTCTAATGAGCCCTCCCACGATATACTAGGGCCACTGGGTTGATACGATAACCCCTTGAAAAAAAAACCAAATAAACACGCATCAGTGATCTTTCTTCTGGCAAAAAATACAAAATTCCACATTTTTGCATATAGGAGCTTGAAACCTTTACAGTAGGGTTCTCTGATGTGCTGAATCTGATGGTGTGATTTCATTAAGGTTCTATAGCTTTTAGGGCGTGTTTCTCCCTTTTTTCAAAAATCAGGCAAATATTCTCAGCTCGTAACTTTTGACGAGTAGAACTAAACTTGATAGGCTAAGACTTATATATTTGAAATCAGCATTAAAATCAGATTCTTTTGATGTAACTATTGGTATCAAAATTTTGCTTTTTAGAGTTTCGGTTACTATTGAGCCGGGTCGCTCCTTACTTACAGTTCGTTACCACGAACTGTTTGATTATTTTAAATTTGAAGCAATTTACGTTTACACATGTTTTCTTTAAGATCGTCTAGTAATGAAGAAGAGACAATAAGGAGGAAAATAACGACGAAAAAAAATAATAAGGAAAGGAGAGGCAACAAGAATCTTGTATGAATTAAGACAAGGTGGGGTCTGTCCTCGGTAATTTGCGTATAAGCTTCTCAAGACGCCCGTTGATTTCTGTTCTGTCATCTGTTATTTATTATTAATAAATAAATAATTATTATTTATTATTGCGAGGCTCAACCTGACTCTTTACTGTGCATTGCAATTAATATCAGAAGTTTAAGGCAAAGTGGTGAATTGGCAAAACTGGCAACATAAAATACGACGCTAGTAGAAATACTAGCCGGTACTTGTTTTTATAGTCCCCTATCAGGACAAAGAGTTTACGGTTTTAACTAAATTTTCTTGTGCTTCGGAGAAAAAAAAAGAGATCAGATTTGCTAAAAGAAAAGGGTTCTCATTAAAATTGGGTCTTTGGTATTTGGGTCGGCACTGTTAGGGACCGAAAGTCGGTGCAGTAATTTGCTAACTTCGAGACCCAAAAGTTTTTAAAGTCACGATAGTAGCTTTCTAATTCTGTTGCCCCAGGATTTTGGTCCTGACAATTTTTAATTTGGTTCCTATCAGTGGTCCCAATTCACAGGAGAAAGGAAGGCAGGAATTTTTTGAAGTTTGAAATGACTACATAAAAAAATATTTTTCTAAATTTTTTATGTGATTTTTTTTTTTTATGAAAATAGAAAAGAAATGCATTTTTCAACTAGTTGCGAATCCCCTCCTTCTAACTGGCATGGGTATCCTCAGCGATGGGGTCCCTGTTTTTTTTTTTTTTTTTTTTTTTTTTTTTTTTTTTTTTTTTTTTTTTAATGGTATCATTCTTGGTTAGAACAACCACATATATTTTTTAGACGACATAAATGTTCCATTTTTCTAGCCTTACACTTTTGTCAGTTATGGGAGGGATGAGGCAGTACATCAACAAGCCTTTTTTCCGTATTTTCTTATTTATCTACACTATTAAATAATGTTTTCCCAGCGTAACAGTTTTTTAGAAGTACTAGTCCCCTGACAATTCCATCCAATGTACTATCATATTATTTAAATTCCTTTTTTGATTTTTCTAAGCACCTAAATTAGCAACCAGCACCCGCCATTTTATATATATTCATTTTCTTGGGTACCAGAGTCAGCAGTGTATTGATCCGGCCAGATTTATCGAGGCCCAACCCGAGTACCACAGCAACAAGTTTAATTTTACCAAAAGAAGCGAGAATCGTAGGCCTACTTTGAATCCAAAAAATAAGTAATTTTAAAGTAATCTAAAGTCGTAGTTTAAAGCTAAAAAAAAAACTGCATTTCAAATAGTCTTTGTATTCTTATGCATTCCTGAAAAGAAAATTTGATTTTAAAAAAAGGAAAAACAAATGCATTCCTAATTTGATATTTCAGATTATATGGCAAGTACATTGTTGTGTTTTATTATAATATGTAAGTATGCATTTTATGAATGTTACGCTTCACTTTGTATCAAGGGTTTATGCAGGTTTTTTGTTCAGGGGAAGGGATTTTTCGTTTTTTTTTTACATAAAACTTCAAAAATATATAAAATCTTCTTATTTGCATTTCTGTTACGTTTTTACGGGTTGAGCAAAATCTTCAGGGGGAATTTTAAACACTGAAGCTCCTTACTCAAATTATCAAATAACTTTCTTTTTTTAATTGGGGTCAACGCCTAAGTTAAGAAAAAAGATCTTTTTGTGAAGTTTATTGTGTGCATTAGAAAAATGAAATAAATTAATTTCTGTTTGAATGGCCCTTCTCGCGATTTTTCAGGACCACTGGTTCAACACGCTCACCCCTTGAATTTTTTTTTCAGCTGTTGATCTTTGATCCTATAAACTAGACCCGCTAACCTTTTGAATACCTTGTGCCAAGATGTGCACACCCCTTGCCTACTACCGCCCTCTGTACTCTGATTTGTCAGGTTGTCTCTGTAAAGATAACCTGACTTTACAGGTCGTTCCAGTACCCGGATCCAAGATTTCCGTGCACTCCTTACTCAAATTATCAAATGATTATCTTTTTTAATTGGGGTTAATGCCTAAGTTGTGAAAAAAGAACTTTTTGTGAAGTTTATTGTTTTCATTAAAAAAAAAAAAAATGACAAAATTAATTTTTGTTTTAACGAGCCTTCTCACGACTTTTCATGACCACTGGTTCGGCACGGTCACCCCTTGAAATAAAAAGAATTAAACAAATAAACACGCATCCTTTGTCATTCGGCATTTGTGCAGATAGAAGCTCTGCAAGAGGGTTTTCTGACATACTGAATTTGATTTTGTATTTTTCATCAAGATCACTTACCCTTTTAGAGTTGCGTCTTTCGCCCCTTTTTAGGAAATCAGGCAAATTCTTTCATGCTCGTAACTTATGGCTGGTAACGTTATCTTAAAATAAATCTTACATATCTAGAATCACCACAGAAAGTAAGTTCTTTTGAATAACATAATGTCAACAAAGCTCCCTTGTTTAGAGTTTCGGTTACTATTAGCACGGGTTGTTCCTTTCTTAAAATTTGTTACCACGAACTGTTTGATGGAACTAGCCGAAGGCTTGCTTTGTCCGGCAACGTTCCAACGTTCAGAAGCCCTCTCAAAACCAAAATAAAGTTACTACGTGATAACTGCCTAAACATTTATATTTATCTGATTTTTTTTCTCAAAAAGCAGTCTATAACAGAAATTAGAAAGGAAAAAATACTTTCAAATTATTCATTCCTGCCTAGAATGACATTATGTCAATTTTTTTTATGCTGTTAACACCTTCCAGGAAACATTGGAGATTTTTTGCCCACACCAGGCAATATATCACGCTGGAGGCCAAAAGGAAGTGTTCAATTGTTTCAATTATGAGTACTGATTACACTTGATTGGTAGTATCCGTTCAAGGGGAAATGAATGAACGCATCAATTTATAATGGCAACGATGGATATTAACTTTTCCTTGCTCTCATATGCAATAAAATTAAAAAGATTTTTTTTTTATGAATGTAAAGCCTATTGTTAAACTTGAGACCAGTAGAAACAGTGGTACTTATGTATTATAGCGACTCCACTCAAGAAGTAGAGTCAGGTTGATCCTAATGAAATATACCTAGATATGATGAAAATATAATACTTTAGTAACAAAATTTATGGAAACTGCAACAAAGAATTATGGAAAGCAGGCCGCCCAGAACACGTTATATAAATAACCAAAATACCAACACTGTTTATCAAATCTTTAATTAAATATACCTATATGGTAGTTTATCTCACTGTGCATAAGCTAATTGTCTCCAAAAGCAAACAGACAAACCGGTTTTACGCAGGCAGATCAGATTAAACTTCTTAAGCGTGGTCTCTATAATACATAAGTAGCGAATTAATTGTGCATATGAGAGTGTCCCCCCAGCTCTTTGTGCCAGAGTTGTACAATGCTTTATTAAAAACATTTTCGACCCCAAAAATCCTAGTTAGTTGAACTGATTTTGTTTTTCTTAAAAAAGAAATATGCATCAGTAAGCTCCTCCATTATTGAAGCATTGTGAATGATACTTTTTAACTTGTCCTTGTGTTAGAGCATTCTTTGTTGTTGTACTGGGTAAAAAATTCAGACTTTAGCGTAAAGACTGGGTATTGTAGAAGAATATCTCCCTCGTATACAGGATAACACTTGTTTCTCTGTAAGTTTAAATCAAAAATTGTTAAGACCTCAAGGAATAAATTTGTGTGGGATGTGTTCGCCTCTTACTAGCTACCGCTGCAACCCGGATATCATTATATGTATACTAAACTGACAATCTACGTTCATTAGTTTTTTTTTTTTTTTTTTTAGCAAAGTGTAGATTATGTTCTGGTTTCGAAAAGGCGTGGTATGGTTGCTGTTGGATCTGCATCAGACCGCCAGAAAGCGTTATACGCTAATACTACATATGGCTAAGGGTATTATACTTTGAACTTTCAGGACCACTATTGCTACTACGACTGTGGCTGCAACTGCGACCACTTGCGATTGCGACTATAACTACTTGGGACTAGTTGCAAGTGTAACTACTTGCGACTTCGACTACATCTACTTGATACTGGTACTTTGTTCACTATGTGCGTCCAATTATCAAAAATAGAATATCTGTAGCATCTTAGAAATGGATAATGGTATTAACTTTACACTTTCAGGACCAATATTGCTGCTACTATTGTGGCCACTGTGTCTACTATGTGCATCCAGGTTCCTGCGATTATTTGCAACTGCGACTATGACTACTTGGGACTTTTTGCAAGTGTGACCACTTATGACTACAGCTGTGACTATTTGTATCTGTTAGTGCAACTACTTACAGCTTTGACTATTTGTGCCTATAACTACTTGTGACTGTGAATACCGACGTGTACAATTACTTGTGACTCTGAATAAGCCTGCTTGCAATTGCAACTGTGACTAAAACTTGCAACTGAGACCAGGAGCGTCCCGATCCTCATTTCATTGTAGGGGGGGGGGGTGGTCTTCCTAAATTTTACCGAATCGCTACCTCATTTATGCCAAATTTTCTGCAGAAATCAGGAATTTTGCTAAATTTCTGCCGAAGTTTCCGTCTTCGGCGAAAATTTTTCAAAATGCAAAAATAGTTGAGGGGTGGCACCCCCCCCCCTATAGAACGCCCCTGACTGAGACTATTTGCAACTGTAATAACTTGTGACATTAATTACTTTTGACTATGAGTACTTGCAACTGCGAGCACTTAAGTAAATGAATACTTGCGATTGAGACTATCTGCAATCTTGGCAACTTTCGACTGTGACTGCTTGCGATTGTGACTACTTGCAACTGCAACTACTTGAAAATAAAAGTGCAACAACTTCTGACGAGTTTGACAACTTGTGACTGCATTTGCTACTACTTGTGACTGTGACTACTACTATTAGTACTGCTATTGCGATTGCGACTGTGACTGCAATACCGTTGCAGCTTCTTCTGTTATGACTAAAACTGTTGAACTAAATTAAAAGTGTATAGCGGTGTCCTGCTTGTCGAAATGGCATAGTGCATCGAGGTTGTCAGAAGGTCTTATCTGCAACATCTCCCGAATGAATAAGTTTATTCAATTGTAAATTTCATTGAATATTGAGAGGGCTGTAGCACTAAATCAAAAGACTCAAGATGCTTCCAAGTTGTTAAAAGGGCGTTTCTGTGTTGATATCAGGAATGGCCACAGGTGTTAAGCTGAAACTTTCAGTGAATGTTAAGGGGGCTTTTAGATAAAATCAAAAGACATTATATGCATCCAGGTTGACGAAATGGCATATGTTAATATTTCAAGAGCAGTTAGGGAAGGATATCAAGTTGAGACATTCAGAGATTGTTGAGGGGGATATTTAACTTAATGACACTATATGCATCCCTATTATTTCTGGACGTAGCTGCAATTATTAAGTTGAAAATTTTAGAAAATGTTGAATCAGATGTTGAACTAGATCAAAGACACCATTTGTATTCTAGTTGTCAAACTGGCACGTCTGCAATGTCTAATCAAAATAAAACTATTTGCATCCCCGTATAGGTAACGGATTTGAGCTGAAACTTTGAGTTGAGAGGGATGTTGAGCATAATGAAAATACAGCTATTTTCATCACAGTTGCTAAAAGCACGCATGTGCAATATCTGAGAATTGAATCGTTAATGGTGTTTAGTTGAAACTTTCTGGGGGTGTTGAACTAAATCAGAAGATACTGTGTACACCCATCTTTCTAAAATGATGTATGCAATATCCCAGGAACAGTTAGGGGCATTAAATTGAAACTGTCAGAGAATGCTGAGGGAATTTTCAGCTCAATCAAAACATACTATGTACATCTTAGTTTACAAAAGAGCGTATTTGCAATATCCCAAGAACGATTGATGGCCTTGGTTGAAACTTTTTGGGAATGTTGTAGGGTATGTTAAAATAAATTAAAATATACCAACTATAACTAATAAATTTGAACCAGGTATTTCAATTCTTGCACCGGAGGCGTGAAAAAATGAAGAAATATTAATCATATTAACCAATAACAAAACTTTGGCAATCAAAAACGAGCTGAAATTAATTTAAAAAATAATTTCCGAAACAGAAGTTTTTCAAAGAAAAGTAAAGAGCCATATTGAACTTAAGGAGAATAATTATTATTGAATAATTAAATTATTAAAATATTAAATAAATAATTTATTCTCCTTATTAGTAGAATAAATTCTCCTGATAAATCAAACTCAAAACGACCAAGAATTACTAATAAAGAATAAATGAAACCCAAAACGAACAGAAATAAAATTAACATTCATAGCAAACATAGATACAATGGGTACTGATATAAATGAATAAAACAAATTTAAAACGAGTAAAAATTAAATTGAACATTTAAGTCAAATTTAAAACGAACCCAAATCACTACAGACAGGAGTTTGGCTACTGGCCCTTCCCCCCTCCCCCCTAATCGCAAAGATCTAAAGCCTATTGCGTTACTGGAAACGAATTACACTTAAAATATTTTCTTTTGCATTTACAAGATTAAAAAAAATGAAAGCATACTGTTCAAGAAACATATAGTCAAACAGTTCGTGGTAACGAACTATAAGTAAGGAGCGATCCGGCTCAATAATAACCGAAACTCTAAAAAACAGAATTTTTATACCAATAGATAAATCAAAAGAATTGACTTTTTATGCTGATTTTAAATATATAAATTTCACTAGGTTTAGTCTTACCCGTTAAAGGTTACGGGCCTGAGAAAATTTTCCTGATTTTTGAAAAAAGGGGGAAAGACTCCCTAAAAGTTATAGAACCTTAATCAAAATCACACCATCAGAGTCAGCGTACCAGAGAACCCTACTGTACAGGTTTCAAGCTCCTATCTGCAAAAATGTGGAATTTTATATTTTTTGCCAGAAGAAAGATCACGGATGTGTATTTTTTTTTTCAGGGGTGAGACCCAGTGGTCCTAGAATATCGTGAGAGGGCTCATTCAAGCGGAAATCAAAAGTTCTAGTGTCCTTTTTAAGTGACAAAAAAATTGAAGGGCAACTAGGCCCCTCCCTCATCCTTCTTTTTCCCAAAATCGTCTGATCAAAATTTTAGATAGCCATTTTGTTCATCATTGTTGAAAGGCCCAATAACTATGTCTTTGGGTATGAAACGGCCCCCACAGCCCCAGGGGAAAGATCTTTAAGTTATAAAATTTGCCCATTTTTTGCGCATAATATTTGTTATTCGGATGTAGGCATAGATTTTTGGGTGGGGGGGATTTCTGCTTGGGATATTTTCATAGGGGGGTTTCTCCTTGAGGAGGGAAGTTTTCAGGGAGTAAACTTGTCAGGGGAAATTATAAACTGGGGCAATTGGCCCGAATTCTTATACAAATTTTTTTTTATATGTCTTGCTTTCTCTTTTCCGTCTCAATTTTACACGGAGAGGGGTTAAGAGTAATTGTCCAAGGTAAATTTTCACCAGGATTGAAATGTCTAGAGGATATTTCCGTGGGGAGGGGGTTTCTCCGTGGAGGTGGGGTAGATCTCCTGGCATTATTAAAAAACGATCAAGAAAAAAATTTTTTTTTTAACTAAAAGTAAGGAGCAACATTAAAGCTTAAAACGAACGTAAAATATTACGTATGTAAAGGGGGTTGCCCCCTCCTCAACACCTCGCTCTTTACGCTAAAGTTTAAATTTTGTCCCAATTATTTAATAATGACTCCTGAAATACAAACGTCGTATATTTAGAACAATAACACGCTTTTTGAAAGTGCTAAAAAAATACTTTAGCGTAAAGAGTGAGGTGTTGAGGAGGGAGCAAACCCCTTTATATACGTAATAATTTCTGTTTGTTTTAAGTTTTAATTTTGCTCCTTACTTTCAGTTGAAAAAAACTTGTTTTTTTAACTTAGTTTTTAATAAAACACAAATGGCGCAATAGGCTTTGGACTTTTACGGTTATGGGAGGCGGAAGTGGGCAGTAGCCAAAATCCCCTTTGTTGTGGATGGCAATGAGTCATCCAAAGTATAATTGCGCATGTGCTATTATGAAGGATAAGTGGCGGGTCATTGTGTAGACAGTGGGGTAGATGCTTAAAAGAGCAAATTTCAAGGCCCAAATAGTCAAAATCTCCATGAGCCTTTAGATAAATATAGAAAGGGTTATCGAGGGGGGAGGGAGGGGGTGAGTTTAAAGCTTAATTTAACTAAACTGATTTGCTTTATATTTCATAAAATTATATTCAGGGGTTAAGTTTGCATCAGTTTTTATGAAGAGGGGGGGGGTGAGTCATTTTGCAGGTGGGTGGTGGTGGTAGTTGCCTCAAAGAGTGCATTTCAACGTCCAAATATCCTATCTCTCATTGAACCTTTCGATAAATTTAGAATGTGTTTTGAGGAGAGGGGGGGGGGGAGTGAGGGTTAAACTAAAATCTAATCCATCTTGATTCCCAGAAATATTGCTGGTCTATGGCTTTACTATTGTTAAAATAGGGGGAGATAACAGTGCTCCTTATATTGTGATCTTTTTATGTTGCATAATATTCACATTCCCATGCCTGCCGGCATAGAGGTAGAAAAGGCAAGAGGGGGGGGGAGTATCTTGAGCCTTGCCATGGGATTTGTTGGAGTGATAATCTCAACTGCAACCAGAAGCTTTTTCGGAGATTTTGAATGGTAATATTTTTCTTTTCCTGTTTATATCCAAAATTTCAATGTATTGAAACTTGTGCACAATGTATTTGAACATCAGAGAACCCTATTGTAAAGGTCGCGATTGCAGACCAAAAGCCTCGCAAAATATCCATTCATATGAACAAAATTATCCATCTCCCAAATTCTGTAGCAAAAATATTATTAAGAATTTATTTTAAAAATTACTGTCTATCGAAGGATTTGACTAAGTATTCGAACTTTTTTCTAAATGTTACTTACAACTCAACGTTTTCATTTTTAAACAGAAAAACTGGAAAAGCGGGGAACTATCCATCAACTTACAATTATTGATATATACAATACAACAGCAAGAAAAGGAGGTGATTTATAGAGCCAGTAATCTATATCATATCTTGTTTAGGCATGGGCATGATTTGGGAAACTATCAGAAATTAAATATATAAAAGAACTAATTTTTTCAACTGGAAGTGAGGAGTAACATTAAAACCTAAGACGAACAAAAATTCCTTCGTATGTGAGGGGGGCTGCCCCCTTCTCAACTCCTTCCTTTTTACGCTAAAGTTTGAACACCCCCCCCTTTTTGGTGAAAGTAGCAAGAAGTTGAAGAGGAGGAAGCCCCCCTCATATACTGACTAATTTCTGTTTGTTTAAAGTGTTGCTCGCTACTTTCAGCCGCGAAAACATTTTCTTAATTTAATTCTTTTATGAGTTTAAAACTCTGTGCAGACAGAACTTTGAAATTCCTAGCCACTATTGTCCCCAACATCAGTCAACTGCTGACAAATACGGTATTAAAATTTCGATTTGGTTAGATCTTCAGTACATAATTTGCGGTTATGCTACTTTTATCCACTTTTGTAGCACATTTTCAATTTATTATCAATTTATCTTCTTCTTTAAGCATCATCTTCCATGTTCTATATATGTTTGAGCATTCTGCTGTGGTGTTCGTGGGTTAAACCGTGGAATAGCCAAATTATGTCTTCTGACAGGAGGGGAAGTGGCAAGGACTCTGGCTACCGGGATCTATAATTAGATAGCCTATACAGAAATTTATTAAAGGTGATGTCAGAGTTACAAAAATAAAACTAATAATAACGACCATAGGTGCTCACAGGTCCAACCCAAATGGAATGGGAAGGAAAATTTGAAAAGAAAATCCACCTTTAGGTTGACATTTTCCAAATTTCTCTGGAACGAGTCCTTCAGGTCAATCTCTATCCACTTTCATGTTACCAGAAATTATACTGTAAGCTAGTCACCTGACATACCAAAAGGCTGGGTGGCAAAAAGCAAAAGCAAATAAAACAGTAAAAAAGAATTTTTTCATTTCTTTATGAAAAAAAAGCCCAAATGGGTTTTGAAAAAATATACCCCAAAATATGTGATTTTGCCAAATTTTGCTAAGCCAAATTAATGGTTAATTGTTCCGAGAAGAGGCTATCCCTATGCTCAGTTGAGATAAAATATATGTAATGTCGATTGTTTTCACTTGTCTAAGCTTTCAAAGGCGCTCTTGATTGTCTACATCCCTCTAAATCCCGGAGTAACAAAGGGAACATCGAGCAAGCTATTCCATCCCAGCAGAAATTTTATTGGCTTAGAATTTAATATTTCTAAGCCAATGGGAGTCTCTCATAAACTTCTGTATATATGGTTAGGCAGATGATTATACAAATTTAGTCCGATTAAGTAATGCCATCAGGATATTGCTAGTTTATTTGTTGGAGGTATGCTTTATGAGGGTGATTATTTGATTAATAAAACCAATTCTTTTTTATTTGATCTAATAACAGTATAATTTTCCTTTTTAAAATTTAAGAAAACGTAAAATTAGCTAATTGTGCTTGTCCTCTGTTGTGTTGTTTGTATTCGGAGTTGAAAATGTTAAAAATAAACTATTCTAAGCTTTAATGAAACATGAACTGTATATTTTAACAAAAAGTTTTTCTGATCAATGAAAAGAGCGGAGTTGTAACTTAAAACGAACACAGATTATTACTCAGCAGCCTGTGCAATATTTATCTGTGAAGCTAGTGCCAATAGACCGATTTATAATGTTCTCTATGCTTTCATTATCCTGCAGAACTAGCGCTTTACTGAAAACACGAGCAATATAAGACTTTTTGTACACTAGAAACAGAAAGCACCTTGGGATGTTTTTTTACGGTTTAAAAATTAAGGAATTTCAAGATGTTATTTTTTCAAAATAAAAATACAGAAATCATTGAACAAAGATTTTGCTACCAGTTAGGTAAAATAAGTGTTTCTAGATACTTTATAAACTAATTTCTTACCATTACAATCATCCATTTTTTTGAATACAAGTGTGACGTTAAAATCAAGTAATACAGGCGTCATTCATAAGTTTGGCTTTGATCGACAATTGTGACTAAGTTGTGGCTCAGGCATAAAATCTTAGAATAACGGGTTTCATCTGTTGTTTCAAAAAGAATATATCTAAATATTTACTTTCGAGATTTTGTTGTTGTTGTTTTTGTCTTTTTTAACAACGCCCCAAAGAACGTGCTCTTATTGGCTTCATTTTATTATCGTTGAGGAAACAGACGAAAAATCACTCCAAATATCGGACATCTTGGCATTTTTTTTTCTTTTTTTAATCAAGTGTTCAGGTGTGTCGTAAACATTGACAGCCTTTATGCACAGGGGATGAGGCTTGTCACGTATGTCCTCTTTTTGCATCCATATAGAGAAAGTGATCATTGCGAGCCTCGACAATCTCTACATTTTTGGAATTTTAGTTATGTTGTTTTAAACCGTCCTAGCCGAGTGGTTAGCGCACTGAACTGGAAATCCTGAGAAAAGAGGTTCCAGCCCTGGTATTCCTCGTTATTTGGTTTGGAACGAGGGTCAATGATGTGACTCTGTAAGCTCAGCCAGTGTTAATGCAGTTCTAAATGGGTACCTGGGGAAATCAGAGGGGAAAGCATGGGAAGCGTTGGATCATTTGCCCCCAACCACGCATTGCACTCCCGGTCGAAGGCAGTAAACAAGGAGATCGGTACCTGCACAACGCAGACCATTTGTCAGTATGGGAAAAAAAAAAAATAAAGTGGCAAGTTGTTTTAAATACTACAAATACAAATAAAAATTAAATTTGTGTTTGTTTGATGAAATTGTTGTTCCTACTCTCTCTCTCTCTCTCTCTCTCTCTCTCTCTCTCTCTCTCTCTCTCTCTCTCTCTCTCTCTCTCTCTCTCTCTCTCTCTCTCTCTCTCTCTCTCTCTCTCACTTTAAGAAAAAATAGCAAAAAACAGTCAAGAGGCTAGATTCGTTACCTGACATTTAAGCACCGTGTAGCTCCTTCACCACTGTTCTGGCCTTTTCCTGTAGCTACTTCCCAAGAAAAGGTATCAAATGTATTTGATTTGATTAAACACAAAATATTCTAACCAATAGTTTTCTAATTATGGGGTTTCCCATGATCACAGAAGACGGAAAAAACTGGTCCATTTTAATTTTTTTCTTTTTCGAAAGGTTCTGTTTAATCTTAAATTTATGTGTGTTTTATTTAGTTTCTATTTGTAGCTGAGTATAGCTGATAAACATGAAGGTCTGATATTCACTTAGTTTTTATTCTAGTCACTGTGTCCACTAAAACTCCCTATTTCTATATAAATATATATATATAGTTTTGGTTTTTTCATAGGAGTCAGTGCTAGTGACATTAATTTTCACCCCTCAGGAACCCTGGCCCGTTTATGTCCGGGTCTGTAAGGGAAAGGAGAAAGAGGAGTCTCTAATATATGGTAATTAGTGTATCTACCTGAAAGAGACGCAAGATCCTAGCCAAATCGTAGTTAAAATCCTAATTATGCATTTTGGTGTGTTAAGGAAATCTGATCTCTGCAGTGTCTCCAAATTCTCGTCATGAGGCCGTCTACTAAATTGGGTTTCCAGATATGTCATAAAACCTGGTGAAAATTACAAGCTAGTGCCCTAGTTGTGTTTTTGAACTTTAGAGCTGCTCTTAAACCTATTAGCATTACCAGAGGGAGGGGAGCGGAGGGGTATTAAACAATTGCAGTCAGGACATATGCCAAAAATATTTGTCAGGCTTCAGCCAAATTTGATGGGACATGAGGACTATTTTCTGTATTGCGCCTTTTTGGGGCTCAAAGAGGATTCATTTCTGTGGGTAAAATTAGTTCCAAAATTTTTTCATCAGGACATATAGCAGAATAGGTCATTCTCTCTCAGTCCAAATTGACAAGAGCTAAAAACTATTGTCCTTTGTTCGGGACCAATATGGGATCTTTTGGGGAGACCAGGATTAGGAGTGGTTAAATT
>JAQQPU010007696.1:23500-38014 GCA_029168905.1 Artemia sp. Kazakhstan ARC1039
CTTATATGCCCCCAGGGCATAACTTAAAACCCTTGCCCCGAGGGTTGTGGAGGAGTGTCCTCCTCAAAAAAATATTTTCTATCTGGAAATCAACTACGCTGAACAAAATGACTATATAAAAATTTTGATTGGATGTGTTTGGGGGAATGATGGGCGTGGGGGCCTAGTTGCCCTCCAACACTTTCGACTATTAAAAAGGGTACTAGCCCTTTGAATTTCCAATCGAATGAGCCTGTTTTGAAGTTTCTACGACAACGCCTTCTATAAAAACCTTATATGCCCCCAGGGCATAACTTAAAACCCTTGCCCTGAGGGTTGTGGTGCAGTGTCCTCTTCAAAAACTAATTTTCTATCTGGAAATCAACTACGCTGAACAAAATGGCTATCTCAAAATTTTGATTGGATTTATTTGGGGGAATGATGGGGGGGGGGGGGGGGGGGGTAGTTGCCCTCCAATCACTTTCGACTATTAAAAAGGGCACTAGCCACTCCAATTTCCAATCGAATGAGTCCTTTTCGAAGTTTCTGCGACGAATCCTTCGATACGAAGTGCCCGGGTATGGAGAAAAAACAAAAACACGACACATTGTGCCCACATCGTTCTTTACTTAGGCAGCGCTAGCGCGCTGCCTATGATTTTTTTTTTCTCCCAGGGGGGATCGTATCGACCCAGTGGTACTAGTTTGTTCCAGGGGTGATAGTAAAGATGATGACGTATGATGACCAGTGGTCCTAGAATATCGGGAGAGGGCTCATTGATGCGGAAATAAAAAGTTCTAGTGTCCGTTTAAGTGACCAAAAAGATCGGAGGGCAGCTAGGCCCCCTCCCACACCCCTTTCATACCCATTTTACTCAGCACAGTTGAAAGACCGGGTAATTATGCTTTTGGAGATAACACAACCCCCCCCCCCCTAGCCCCTGGGGAAAGGTCTTTAAATTATAAAGTTTGCCCATTGTTTACGTGTAGTATTTGTTATTGGGAAGTATGCATACACTATTCGGTTGAAGGGGAGGAGGAAGAATTTCCTGTTGGGTGATTTTTCACCGGGAGTATCTTCCATGGGAAGGGAAGTTTCCAGGGGGTATATTTTTCAGGGGAAGCTTTACACTGGGGGAATTTGCCAGAAATCCTATACGACATTCTTCTTGTGTCTTGTTTTCTTCTTAGCGACTCAATTTTACGCATGGAGATGTTAAGGGGTAATTATCCCAGGTAGATTTTCACCCGGATTGAATTATCTAGAGAATATATCCGTGAGGAGGAGGAACTTTTCTGTGGAGATAGAGCCAAATTTCCAGGCATTATTTAAAAAAGATCAGAAATTAAATATAATAAAAAAACATTTTTTCAACAGAAAGTAAGGAGCAACATTAAAACTTAAAGCGATCAGAAATTATTGCGTATATGAGGGGGGCTGCCCCCTCCTCAACACCTCACTCTTTACGCTACAATTTGAGTTTTGTCTCAAATTCTTTAAGAATGCCTCCTGAAACACAAGGTTCAATAAGAAGCTTTTTTAAAAGCACTAAAAAACTTTAGCGTAAAGAGCAAGGTGTTGAGGAGGGGCAACCTCCTTCATATACGTAATAATTTATGTTCGTTTTAAGTTTTAATGTTGCTCCTTACTCTCAGTTGACAAAAACTCGTTTTTATTTAATACTGTTAATAAACAAACTTGAAACAATGTAAAAATTCTAAAGAATATAGATAAAAATAACGAAATTACACATATAAAGAACATCAAAGGAATTTATACTGAAAAGAGTAAAGTAAGAATTTTGTTGTTATTGTAGCCAGTTTAAAAGGGGAATGCTCCAGCAAGAGTACCAATACCAAATGCTTTATATAAGATTGTGCTTAAAACCTGAACTATTAAATCCCAAACATTCCTTTATTTGAATTCCAAATTAAAAAAAAAAAAAAAATACTGCAATGAAAGCAAACTTATGTGAACATTAAGATAACGTTTAAGACCGGATTCCGAGGTCAGAGGTTATTTTGTCCCTTTTGCCAGTGTTTCCGACTGTCATTTTGTCTACCGAAGTGACATTTTGACCTTGAGAACATTTTCAGACCCTAAATAAACGCTTTATCACCACAATGACATTTTAGAAGTTGCTTTATTAGAGGTAAAGAATAAGGCATTGGATTTTTACATTTCCTACCGGCCGTGCTGATCTCCGTCTCATGGCCCTTCATCCAGGAACTACAATGGGGGGGGGCGCCCTTTACTTTTGTACAACCTTCCTGTTCACCTTCCCAAGATTTCTCCAGGTACCCATTTAGAGCTGGGTCGACTCTGGCTGAGCATAAAGACTCAAGTTACTCTATTACTATTATGAGATCACTGGTTTATTTTAAGCTACAAGCGGCCGTGTTTAATCAGCACGGTATGTTTTACGCCTGGTTTTGGCTTAGCAATGTTTCTAGAATTCCAGTAATTTTGTTTCATTTTAGAAGCTAAACTGTTGCTAATATCACAATAATGGACAAACTAAGAATATGTCAAGCTTCAAACACCAGTGCTTAATCAATATTACCGTATTTCACGCCAGATTTTGGCACAGAAGTATTTATAATATTATGTTGTTAATAGTGTTTCTACGATATTTTAGAAGCTACTTTGTTGCTCGATGAGAAAACCATGCCTATCGAAATGCCTCCGATAGGAGACACTTAAGTAAAGTACGATATAGACTCTATGAATTCTCTTTTTTTCTAGCTTATCATTCCCACAAACATGCTTTTGAAACAATGGGAGAAAATGCTCCATTTGTCCAGCCCTTTAGCTAGTAGCAAAACGGGACATTTGGTTTGCATTGACCTATCATAACGATGGACTGTCTTTAGCTTGGAGATATTGTCTAAGAAAACTGCAGAGAAACTTTCTTTTACAAGAATATTTTATAAGAAGATTATAAATAATCTTAAACCTAATCTAGCATACTATCCGGAAAAATAGCTAGAATAGCTTTATTGATAAGATTGTCTGATATACGTAAGCTAGAAATGTTTTAATTTAGGAAATTTTTTTTAGAGGATTTCAGAGAATTTTACCCCCTATCAAGCACACGAGCCGGAAATTTAGCTATTCTTTTAGCTATTCTAGATTAATAGCCGGAAAAAAAAGTTGAGAAAAATAAAAGTATACGTCTGTCAGCTAAGATTAGAATAATGGAAGCCACGGTAATGACAGTGGTCAAAGACAGTTCTGAAACGTAGGCGATTCGAAAGGTAGGGGAAGATTTGTTCAATGTTTCCCAGAGGAATTTTCCAAGGATAGCATTAGATACGCGTTTCACTGACAGTATATCAAACAGTAAGCTCTACGAAAAATGTGATTTGAACCAACTTTCTAGGGCTATAATAAGACAAGGTTTATTGCAAAAAGCCTGCGGACCATAGTAATACAAAATACAGACTACAAACATTTGAACCGACTTTTAAGGGCTATAATAAGCCACTTTTACGGATGAAGCATGACAGATTGCCAAATATTGTGCTTATTGGCCGCACATCTGTGGCTCATCTGAAAAGGTGGCGTTGGGTGACCAAAAGATCGATCAAGTGGGCAGCTTCACTTACCTTGGTATTATTATTAGTAAAGACGGTGGGAGCCGTGAAGATGTTAAAAATAGAATAGCTAAGGCTCAGGGTGTTTTTCATACTTACAAAAAATTTGGAAGAATAGGAAGATAGGTTTGCGATTAAAATATTGGAAGCTACAGTGATGGTAGTGGTCAAATATGGCTCTGAAGAATGGGCACTCCGAAAACGGAGGAAGATTTGCTAGATGTTTTCTAGAGAAATTGCCAAAGGATTGTTCTGGGTACCCTGCTGACTGACCATATTTCAAACAGTAGGCTGTACGAAAAGTGTGGTTCAATCCCGCTTTCGAGCGCTATACTGAGAAAAAGATTGAGATGGCTAGGGCACGTTCTGCAGATGATGGATGACATATTGCCAAAGATTGTCCTTTTCGACCAACCGTCTAGAGCTAAACGGAAAGCAGGTCGTCCTTGTCTAGGGTGGGAGAATGTTGTAGAGAAAAATTTAATGGAAATGGGAACTTCATGGAAGGCTGTAAAGAGGGAGGCTTTAGATAGATTGGAATGGAGAAGGAGCGTGCGTAGATGTGTTGGCCTCAGGGGTCTTGGTGCTGCAGTGAGTTTTTAGTAGTAGTAGTAGTAGCATCTGAGGCCAAAGGGAAAGCAGGTCGTCCATGAATGGGGCGGAAAGGACTCAGAAGGAAGAATTTAAGTAGATGGAGCTGAATGGGAGGGGTAAAGAGTGAATCTTTGAATAATTTACGATGAAGGAGAAGCGCACGCAGCTGTGTTGGCCTCGGGCGGCTTGGCGCTGCAGTGAGTTGTTAATTGCTGTAGTGGTAATATAATTTAAGTTTTGAAAAGTTTCTAGGAATAGAAACATTAACATGAAAGATTTATTATCACATAAATCACATGAAAATTTTATTATTAAGTCTAATCATAAAACAATTGCGATCCTAGCCAATGGAGGGCTTACTTTGATATGTCAGGTCAGCTATTAGTTAGGATCTAATTAAATAAATGGAAAACCACACCCGGCAATATAAAGTTCTTCAGACAAAAAAAGATCCAGCGAGAAAACAAAAAGACAAAAGACAGGAGGAAAAAAGTAAGAAAAAGGGAAAGAAAAAGGAGAAAAAGGAGGAAAGAGCAGGAAGTCATAAGAGCAAGATTATAATCCAAAAATAAAGCTATGTCTATCATTCATAACTCCCTACATCCCGACAATAGTCTTTCAGGCACATATTTTCCTTGAAGAATAATTCTTAAAATTAGAAATTATTTCAGCGAAATTAAATTGATCATTCGAAATATATTTAATTCCAGAATACTAATAAACTTATCTTATTCCCAAAACTTTTATGACATCTTTTAAGTATTTTTTTATATGCAAAATTTACACCCATACGCAAGAGCCTTATTCGAATCAGTAGCCGTAAGCCGCAACAAGCTCATAAACCTTAATAAGGATATGTGCATACAACAGATAACGAAAACACTCTTCAGTCAACTGCAAAAATCTTACATTTACAAATGAATAAGACAAAAACAAGTCATTAATTTGGTAGTTCAAGACTACGCAGCTTGCGTTTACTGAAAGATTTTAAATATTTGCTCCGAAGCTAATTATTCGCTTTAAATCACTAGCCTCCTCGACTAGGAGTATAATAGCTCGATGCTAGATCAGGACACCGAATCTTGGGTGCAATCAATCATCCTTTATCCAACTTATTCGCTTAACATTAATTTACCCGGATGTAATCCGTAAAAGATAACAACAAATACTTATAAGATTGAATTTTGATTTTAATCTTTGAAAAGATGGAATTTGTTGCTTATAAATGACGTCACTTATCCTCAACGTGATGGATGTAGTTTGGGAGTTTGGGAGCATGATCCCCAAAAAATGGGACCTGAAAAGGGACAAAGGAATTTTTTTTATCAGCTCAAAACATATATCCTTAAGTCCCAAGCTCAAAAGGACCCTATTAAGGGAGAAAGAATAAAAAAACAAAAAATATTGGTTTCACCGTAAAAGGGCTAAATATTATCTTTAGATCGGCTTGAAACTTACACTCGTACATTCCTGAGTCGAGGGCACCCGCTTTCCAGGGTTTGCAGGTGTAAACTATCCGACAGCTAATCAAAACCGTTTTAAATAGTACCGTAATCCTACTAACCTATGACGTCATTTACGTCTCGTGAAACGCTAAGGATAAGTAATCGGGTTTGTCGGATAATTAATCTTAGAATGCTCGAACGCAACATTAGCTTTTTTGGCAACTTAAGTTGACTGACAACATTCTGTCACGTGATTCGGTCTTCGGTGTGCATATGACTCGTAATATTTTACAATATCCTTAGAATCTGAAAGCTAGCTCTTTACTGAAAACACAAAATCAACTCCAATAACTGCCACTCAACTGCCAATCCTCAACCACACTGCCACTGAATAGTTTCGACTAAGGAATGATTTTTCATTCTGATACTGGTGTTTTGACATTGTTTGCCAGTTTTCTTGTTGTTGTGCTTTTTTTCAGTTGTTTTTTGCTCGTATTGTTTTTTAAGACTTCGAAATTCTAATTCGGCCCTTCGGGGCTTGTGGTAGAATTTTTCAAAAATAAATATCTTATCTTGTAGGCAAGCGGGCGACTGAGATTTTTTCAAACATTCTGAGTTTTGCCTATTGGAAAAGTACACTGGAGTACCAAGTCACCGAATTTTCCATATTGTAGTGGTTTTGCCTACTTAGAAAGCCCATGTGGGAATCACAGGCGGTCGACCAGGATTTAGGGTTGACACATGACCGACAATGTTCACTAGACTTGCAGGCAAACGGACGACTTCGATTTTAAATACTCCCAATGGTTCACCTTGTGGAAAAGTCGGCTAGAATCTCAGGCGGGGGGCCAAGTTTTGGGATTAACACATGACCGACAAGTCGCCTGGACTAGCAGGCGAGCGCCAAGCCCTTTTTGTGGTAACTTCTCTTTGTTTCAAGTCTCACTTTATCCCTCAATGAAGCTGGTTGAGATATTACTAGTAAATTACTACTCGATGCTTCTGAACGCTTAAACAGCTATCAAATTATTATATATTTAAAAAAAAGTGGATTTAAAAGGAAGAAAGGATCGAGGAAAATTAGTTTCGAATTAAAATACCAAAAGATAACTTGTGTTGAGAAATTACTTTTTCCTTGAAGTTTGACCCCTTGAACAGTGTTTATTTGCCATAAAAACGTTTAACTGTCACTGTTTGATAGTAACAAAAAAAACTGTAATTTATTATCGAAAAAGCATAAGCAACACAACCCTTTCTTGTGTGTGTAAGGAGGAACAATACCGAACTTAGATGCAAGGCCGTACCCAGGATTTTTTCCGGAGGGGGGGGTCCTCAAAGATTTTTTTCAGGGGGGTTTAAACAAAAAAAGGAAAAAAAAATTAGTTTATATCCATTTTCGTAACGTTTTTACGAATCAGACAAACATTTCGGGGGGGGGGGGGGGGGGGGGGCCCCCGGGGCCCCCCCCCGGGGGGGGGGGGGGGGGGGGAAACCCCCTCTATTCCCCCCCCCCCTGGGTACGGCCTTGGATGTGATAGTGTCTACTCGTATGAATATAATTCTTTTAATCTCCACATGCACTCTGTCATTTTCAACCTTTTTTTTTTTTTTTAATCGAAATGGTAGGCTATATGTACATATTAACAGTAGGAATGTTGATTGATTTACTAATAATTAAATAAAAAAAAAACAAGTTCTTCAACTGAAACTAAGGACCAATATTAAAACTTAAAACGAACAGAAATTATTCCGGGCATAACGTGGGGTGCCCCCTCTTCAATACCTCGGCCTTCACTCTAAAGTTTTTTAGTATTAAAAAAAAACTTTTTAGGAGTCGTTCTTAAAGAATTGGGGGGAAAAGTCAAACAGTAGCGCAAAGAGCGAAGTATTGCGGAGGGAACATCCCCCTCATATAAATACTCTTCTAATTACTTCTAATTATAACTTCTAGTTATGACTAATTACTCTTCGTTTCATGTTTTAATGTTGCTCCTTATTTTCAGTTGAATTTTTTTTATTATTAGATTTCTGATCGATTTTCAAATAATATCGGGTGATCCGCTCCCCCCTCCATGGAAATTCCACTACCAATGAAAATTCCTCCATGGAAAGCTCCTCCCGAGTAAAATTCCCATCCCACAGGACAATTCCATTCTCGCTGAAAATTCCCCGCCGAAAATTTCTTGCCGACAATGGTGCCTAAAAAATTCTCCTTGCGCTACTTTCATATGAAAAGATTTGGGTATTTGTGCATTATATCTTACCCACCGCTATAGATTGTACAAGGAAATACTACGGGAAACCAGTCAAACACATATTTGCAACGAATAAATGAATCGCAAAGCTTGATCTCTTATTGCGTTTAAAATATTTAAACTGTTGTTTTTTGGGGGTTTATGGGGGGGAGGGTACCTAGGTTAGGTTAGGTTACATATTTAATATATGCTATGCTTTACCCCCCCCCACCCCCTAATGTGCAAAGATATAGCCCAAATTTGTTTTTAAACTATTATATTTTCATCCTATTTTATTTCATTAGCATTAACCAAACTTGACTTCTTTCGTGGGTAAGATATAATGCACAAGTACCAAGACTTGTTTTATTTAATTGCTAATGGTTTTTCAAATCATGCTGAAAATCCCCCCTCTGTGAAAAATTTTTCAGGGAAATCCCCCTCAACAGGATGTTTCTCCCACGGAAAATTTCCCCAAGGAAAAATCCCCCAGGCTTATAGTCAGATTTCTGAGAATACAAGTTTGAGGTGAGAGAAACTTTTCTCAGAATTTGAATTTTAAACTCAACCATAGAAAAACCTATTATAACTAAAATGTTGTTACCTGAGTTTAAATCCAAATGCTAAAATACCCAGTATACCAAATCAAACAGTTCGTGGTAACGAACTGTAAGTAAGGAGCGACCCGGCTATATGGTAACCGAAACTCTAAAAAACGTAATTTGATACCAATAGATACATAAAAGAAATCAGATTTAATTCTGATTTCAAATATATAAGTTTCATCAAGTTTAATCTTACCCATCAAAAGTTACGCGCCTGAGAAAATTTGGCTGATTTTCGAAAAAAGGGGGAAAGACCCCCTAAAAGTTATAGAACCTTAATGAAAATTACACCATCATATTCAGCGTATCATAGAACCCTACTGTAGAGGTTTCAAGCTCCTTTCTACAAAAATGTGGAATTTTCCATTTTTTGCCCGAAGAAAGATCACGGATGCGTGTTTATTTATTTTTTTTTTTTTCCAAGGGTAATCGTATCGACCCAGTGGTCCTAGAATATCGTAGGAGGGCTCATTGGAACTGAAATTAAAAGTTCTAGTGCCCTTTTTAAGTGACCAAAAAAATGGAGGGCAACTAGGCCCCCTCCCACGCTCATTTTTTCTCAAAGTCACCCAATTAAAATTTTGAGATAGCCATTTTGTTCAGCATAGTCGAAAATCTAATAAATATGTCTTTTAGGATGACTTAATCCCCCACAGTTCCCAGGGGAAGGTCTGCAAGTTATGAACTTTGCCCATTGCTTACATATTGTATTGGTTATTGGGAAGTATACAGACATTTTCAGGAAGGATTTTTTTCTGGTGGGGGGGGGGCTGGAGGAGGGGGTTACTCAGGAGAATCTTTCCGTGGAGGATGTTTTTTGGGGTAAGGGACATTTCTATGAAGGAGGCGCCAGATTTCCAGGCATTATTTAAAAACGATCAGAAATTAAATTAAAAAAAAAGCTTTTTCAACTGAAAGTATGAAGCAACATTAGAACTTAAAACGAACAGAAATCATCACGTATATGAGGGGGTTCTCCCCCAAGTCAATACCTCGCTCTTTACGCTACAGTTTTTTTAGTGCTTTCAAAAGAGCTATCTATTCTAATTAAACGGCCTTTGTGATTCAGGGGTTTGTGAATTAATTTTTTTTTTTAACTTTTAACGTAAAGAGCGTGGTAGTGACTAAGGGGAGAACCCCCTCATATACGTAATAACATATACGTAATAAAAAAAAAACAATAAAAAAACAAGCGATACGGCTCAATAGTTATCGAAACTTTTAAAAACGGAATTTTGATGCCAATAAATGTATCAAAAGAATGGGCTTATAATGCTGATTCTAAATATATAATTTTATTAAGTTTAGTATTACTCATCAAAGGCTACGAGCCTGAGAAAATTTACCTGATTTTTTGAAGAGGGGGAAACATCCCCTACAAGTGAAAGAATTTTAATCAAAATCACACCGTCAGATTCAGCGTATCAGAAAACCTTATTACATAGGTTTCAAGCTCATATCTGCAAATATCTGCAACTTTGTATTTTTTGCCAGAAGAAAAATATACGAATATAGAAGTTCGTTACGCCTCGCTCTTTACGCTAAAGTTTGACTCTGTCTCAGAACTTTCTTTTTTAAAACAATAAAAAACTTTAGCGTAAAGAGCGAGCCGTTGAGGAGGGGACAGCCCCTTTCATATACGGAATAATTTCTGTTCGTTTTAAGTTTTAATGTCGCTCCTTACTTTCAGTTTAAAAATTTGTTTTTTTTTATTTAATATGAAAAATAGAGTGATTTACTTGTGACATGCATGAAAGCTGGCCTTATGTCTACTCTTGATTAAATAAAATCCATGAAATTGTGAATATATAGAAGTAAGTATCAATAATGTTCACAAAATCCTTTCAATTTGCATAATATACGTAGCTTAAGCCTACAAGACTGAAGGAGGTTTGACCTCCTTCAGTCTCCTTCAGTTACCTCCTTCAGTCAGGCAACAATACCTGAGTTATGCTTGAAATACTGTATACCCAACATTAAACAGAGACTGACGGGTAGGAAAAACAGAGAACAAAAGAAAACCCACACATTTGTCTAAAATTGTTGCTGGCTTGAGGATCGGATAAAGGGTGATTGGAGCAATTGAGTTGAATCGGGCCCCGCGTCATAATCAAAATGAACCAACAAGGTTTTGAAAGTTAAAGCAAATTGTTTTTGACTATAAGGGATAAGTTATGAGTTATTGAAATAATTAAAAATATATTTATTTTAAATTTACATTGTTGAATGAGGTTTACTGATGTGTTTACTATTATATAATATAGGTATACTTTATTTAAATATTTAATATATATATATAGAGGGCCCCGCTAAAAAAAAATCCAATCGGGCCTCGCACCCATTCAATCCGGATAGAGCCCAAATGATTTTGGTCCTCTCCAATAAGTATTAAATAAAAAAAAACAAGTTTTTTCAACTGAAAGTAAGGAGCGACAATAAAACTTAAGACGAACAGAAATTATTCCGTATATGAAAGGGGCTGTCCCCTCCTCAACGCTTCGCTCTTTACGCTAAAGTTTTTTATTATTTTAAAAAGTAGAGTTGAGAGAAAGAGTCTAACTTTAGCGTAAAGAGCGAGGCGTTGATGAGGGGACAGCCCCTTTCATATACAGAAGAATTTCTGTTTGTTTTAAGTTTTAATGTCGCTCCTTACTTTCAGTTAAAAAAGCTTGTTTTACTTATTTGATTTCAGAACGTTTTTGAATTAATGCAACTTTTGATTTTAGCCCACCGTACATGAACAATTAAAACGAAATTTGCATGTTAATTTACTTTTTTTGGCTAAATGGCTCTCTCAAAATTCTGATCGGACGATTTTGAGAAAAAAGGAGTGGGGGAGGGGGCCTAGTTGCCCTCCAATTTTTTTGGTTACTTAAAAAGGGCACTAGAACTTTAATTTTGTTTAAGAACGTTTTTATTAGTAGTAAATATACGTAACTTACGAATTAACTCATATAACGAACTTCTATATTCGTATATTTTTATTACGTAGCCTATATTAGGGGGTTCGCCCCCTCGTCAATACCTCGCTCTTTACGCTAAAGTTAGAATTTTGTTCCAATTCTTTAAGAACGACCCCTGAATCACAAAGGGTTTAATTAGAATAATAGCTGTTATGAAAGTACTAAAAAAAACTTTACCGTAAAGAGCGAGGTACTGACGAGGAGGCAAACCCCTTCATATACGTAATAATTTCTGTTCGTTTGAAGTTTTAATGTTGCTCTAATATTCAACTTTTTAGTTTTTAACCATCAAAATCTATGAGCCGGAGAAATTTTGCCTGATTTTCGAAAAAAGGAGAAAAGACCCCCTAGAAGTCATAAAATTTTAATGAAAACCACACCATCAGATTCAGCGTATCGAAGAACCCAGCTGTAGAAGTTTCAAGCTCATATCTACAAAAATCTGGGATTTTGTAATTTTTGCCAGACGAAAAAATCACGAATGCGTGGTTATTTTTTTTCCAGGGGTGATCGTATCAATCAAGTGGGCCTATAACGTCGAGAGAGGGCTCATTTTTTAACGGAAATTAAAAGTTCTAGTGCCCCTTTTAAGTTTCCGAAAAATTGGAGGGCAAAAATTGGAAGCCCCTCCATGCGCCACTTTTTCCCCTAAACCGTCGGATCAAATTTTTTATATAGCTATTTTATTCACCATAGTAGACAGATCAAATAACTATGTCGTTGGAGATAAAATGACCCCCCACAGCCCATGAGGAAAGGTCTTTAAGTTATAAAATTTGCCCATTGTTTACGTATAGTATTTGTTATTGGGAAGTATGCACACATTTTTCGGGTGGTGAGGGGAGAACGAATTTTTGCTGGGGGGATTTTGCACGGGGAGAATTCTCAATGGAGAAGGAAGTTTCCAGGGATAAACTTTTCAGGGGAATTTTTACACTAGGGGAATTTACCAGAATTCCTATATGAAATTTCTTTGTATGTCTTGCTTTCTCTTTAGCGATTCAATTTTACGCGTGGAGATGTTAAGGATAATTGTCTGGGGTAAATTTTCTCCGGGATTGGATTGTCCAGAGGATATCTCCGTGGGCAGTAGGATTTTTCCGTGGAGGTGAGCCAGGAGTCCTAGCGTTATTCAAAGATCGATCAGAAATTAAATAGAAAAAACAAGATTTTTCAACTGAAAGTAAGGAGCCACATTCAAAATTAAAACGAACAGAAATTATTAAATGTATGAGGGGGGTTGCCACCTCCACAACACCTCACTCTTTACGTTAAAGTTTAGATTTTGTCCCAGTTCTTTAAAAACAACTCGTGAAACACAAGAGTCGATTAATTAGAACAATAAATAACTTTTTTAAAGTGCCAAAAAACTTTAGTGTCAAGAGCGAGGTGTTGAGAAGGGTGCAATCTCCCTCCTATATGTAATAGTTTCTGTTCGCTTTAAGTTTCAATGTTGCTCCTTACTTTCAGTTGAAAAAAACTTTTTTTTTTCGATTTAATTCTATAAGAAGTAGGAAGGTGAAACCGTATACCGAAAAAATACTTACAAAAATACTTTCGACGGTATATAAAGGTGAAACCAAATTATGCTTACCAAAAAATGTAAATGTAAAAAATAAAGCTTACCAAAATATGTCGGAGATTCTTTATTTGCAACATTATCATCAATATAAGGTATACCAAGGGTAAATACAGCAGTCTGTCCGAGACCAACTCCTAGTAAGCTGATGAAAAAAATACCCAATACTGTCAGCGTTGTCTGAGACAAGTGAAAAAACGATGAAACAGAAGCTTCACATACTGAAAAAAGGAACCTACTTAGTACTGTCAATAAAATCATATAAATAAAACCACACACCAATGGCGTTTAGGACCCCACCCCCTTATACTGGCTCAAGCGGCATAATTTCGTCAGAATCTAGGGGGGAGAGTTGGAGCCAAATTTCCCAAATCAAGTGAAAATGAAAGTGAAAAATGAGCCATAGAGTGCCATAAGGGCAAATATATACTAAAGGAAACTGATCTGTTTCTCTGGATTATTGAAATATGCAGGCTTATCTCATTTTTGACAAGATTTTTTGAAAAAAAAATTTGAATGGTAATGGCTAAGACAGAGAAATTATTTGAGGAGGAAAGGACATATCTCCCAAGACTTCAAAATTATATAAGAATATACACTCTTTGATTCGGAAATTACTACCCAAAGACAGATTTTAGGTAACGAAACCATAACCGTTGGGCACCCCCATCTCCCTTCTCAACATCAAAATATCACTGGAGGGGCACCCCTGCCCGATAGCAAATTACCCCCTGGCTGGCTCGAATAGTCACTCACCCAAGAAATCAAAGAATTTTGGCAAAAAGGACACTTATTTATTTACTTACTAACTTAAGTCCATACATCCTCATGGGACGTCTTGGGACCACTCCTTCCATAATATTATGAACTAGGGCTCGATATGCTGTTCTGTCAAGTGCAGTTCGGGATAGTTGGGCAATGTGTTGTCGGTCAAAGTTTTCGATCCACCTTTTGCGCGGTCTTCCCTGTGGTCGAAGTCCTTCAGTTGTCCCTTCAAGTGCGATCTTGGGCAGGCGTTCGGGGTTCATTCGCTTTACATGGCCGAACCAGCGCAGCTGCTGTTTTCGGATTTTGTTCAGGATAGTGTCTTGCGACTTCAGCCTTCTTCGGACTTCTTCGTTTGTGATATGGTAGTAGAGAGCTATCTTATACTCCGGTACCCACACCATATATGGGCATAGAGTCATTAGGGAGAATGATTGCGTAATGGGGTCAATGACCTCTTTCACCAGGTGTGTTTTTGGCACGCTCTTAGCGAATGTCAATGTTGTTATTGTTTCCGAGCCAAATGTCAAGGTCAATGTTGTTGTTGTTTTGAACAGAGTCATTAGGGAGAACACGTGGTTAATGGGGTCAATGTTATTGTTGTTGTTCTGGACACGCTCTCAGCGAATGTCAAGGTCAATGTTGTTGTTGTTTCCGAGCCAACTTTCTTTTCTGGTCAGTCTAGAGTTGGCAGTCAGTAATCAAATTGTTTCCAGGGAGTGTCTGACAGATGACGTCAAGTTAATTAATGTCT
>JAQQPU010007697.1:0-18660 GCA_029168905.1 Artemia sp. Kazakhstan ARC1039
ACAGTTTGTATCAAAGGAGTTCTGAACTTTTGATTGTAAATTTTTAGGTGCAATTCACAAATCCATAAGCGTAACACATTAAGTATACATAAAAATTGTTCATTTCTACCAAACCTAGCACAAAAGAGCTAGCCACTAATTATAAATATGAAGGCGAGATTGCAATTTGAGATCGTTAAAGGAAAACCTAGCATGCAGCCGTTTAACCCATCGAGGCTAATGCCCGTGCCACATCTTAGTCACGTCCATCGATAAAAAAAGCCAAATATCATGAATGATAAGGCAATTTTCTTGATTTAGCGTCACATTTGTATTTAAAAAAAAAAAAAATTAAAATTGCAAGAAATTAGTTTAAAGAGTTTGCACCAACAGTAATTTGTGTCCAACTGTTCTCTACTAATACTAAGTCTTCTTAACTTCTGTCAGATTCCTCTCCCAGATAGAAAAACCGCTGTTCTAATTTTCCATCTTTTCTAGTTTTAAAAATTATTCCTTAAACCTTGACTCTGATTGGTCAGTATAGAAACTTATGTTTGGAAATTGAACAATGTTCAACTCCAGATATAACGAACGACGAACGTATTGGCGCTGTAGTCGTGCGTAATTTTGATTTTATTGACAAGTGTGGCACGGGCATAACTCTCTGCATGCATTGGGTAGTCCATCTAGTTAAACATTTCAAATATCTTACCATTCAAGTTGTTTTATGTGCTGTTATAATGCATTTTATTTTGGGGATATATATATTGTAATCTTTGCATCAGATTCCAATCAAAACCTTAAAAACCCTCAAGTATCAGCTCTAGTAAAAAAGAAATACTCCTTGCGAAATAAACAATTTAGTTGTTTTGATTTTGAACTTCTATATTGCAAAAGTAGCCTCAATTTTCTTTTAAATTTAAAAAAACACCATTTTGAAACTATCAGTAAGCAGCAATATTACGACTTAAAACGAACAGAAATTATTACGGATATGAGGGGGGTTGCCCCCTCCTAGATACCTCGCTCTTCACGCTTAAGTTTTTTAGTACTTTTAAAAAAAACTTCTTACTGTTCCAGTGGCGGATCCAAAGGGGGGGGGGCGAGGGGACTCCCCTAACGTAGTCTAAAATAGTGTAATTTACTTAATTAATGCAAGTTTGTGTTAAATAAACTTGCTCCTAACGCAAGTTTATCGGATTAACCGATTTTACCCCCCCCCCCCTAGAAAAATCATTGTTCCGCCCCTGTACTGTTCTAATTAACCGACCCTTGTTTTTCAGGAGCCGTTCTTGAAGAACTGGGGCAAAAACTTAAACTTTAGCGTAAAGATTGAGGTATTGAGGACGGGGATATAATTTGCTTTCTTTAAGGCTATATTTCATTCCGAAAAAGAGATTGAAGCATACCACGAGTCTGGCCACGCCCTTGCTGGATGAAAGAAGCGTGGGATGTGGCTAGCTGCCCTCCAATCCGTTTGGTCACTTGAAAAGCGCAGTATAACTATTAATTTCCGTTCACATGAGCCCTCTTCAGATATTCTAAGACCACTGTTCGATACGATAACCAACTGGGGAAAAAACAAAAACGCATCCGTGATCTTTCTTTTGACAAAACAAATGCGAAATTTCACATTTTTGAAGGTCAGAGCTTGAAACCTCTACAGCAGAGTTCTCTGATACGTTGAATCTGATGGTATGATTTTCATTAGGATTACTTGACTTTTAGGGTGTGTTTCCCCCTTTTTCGGAAATCAGACATATTTTCTAAGGCGTTTTGTATCCTTTGAAGGATGAAACTAAACTTAATGAATCTTATATATTTGAAATCAGTATAATAAGCCGATCCTTTTGATATGCTTATTGATATTAAAATTTCGTTCTGACTATTGAGCCACGACGCTCCTTACTTACAGTTCGTTACCGCGAACTGTTTGGAAGTTTCAACACTTTCTTAAATACTAACTTGATACCAACACTTATAGATCCCCTTAAATGCAAGCATTGAAGGAAATCAAAAACCGCTTGTGAAACATGTGCTTACTTTGCTTAGGTTTTGAAATCATAATGTGATAAATCCTTATGACCAACATATAGTCATTTAGAACCATTTCCTAAATGATCCTTGAATTATTATTACTCTGAAGAGACAGGATATGTTTATATGTCAGAAGCTATGGGGTGGTTGCTAGAGAAGACAAAAAAAGAGAGGGAAAAAAGAAGAAAACCTTAATATTGCAAATTTCAAAAGGCTTTAGTAGGTCCACCTTTCACCCAAAATACAAGTACAAAGCCTCTTTTAAATGGCCCATTTATATAATTTTGGACCCTTGTACCTGGGGCTACTCGGATCACTTCGTCCCTGGACTCAATTTTTAATCTTTAGGCTGTTTTGACAGGAATGACAGCATTGAGATTTCGATCAAAGTTGCAAGGGCACTCGGGGCTCATGGGATATTGAAAGTGCTTTTAGATACTATTTGATCGGTTTATGCCTTTAAATATGGCAGTATAACTTTTATTTTGCAATTGAATAAGGTCTCATCCATTTTTCTGTTCTGTGGTGAGGACGAGGGGAAAAAAATATATATGGGAGACGCAAGACTCTTTATTAAGTCAATTTAATAGCGTAAACTAATATCGATTCTGTTAGTCCTATTTTAATCTCTTTTTTTTAACAGTTTTACCATGAACAAAAAAACAGCTTCTAATTACTTATATTGCCCCCCCCCCTCAGTAATGTCGACTTTCTCTTTGGTCTCCAATGAAAAATCGCATCAACGGCATTTTTGAACAAGAAAACAATTTCCCTCATTTATAAAATTGCTCTGTATCTTATGTTTCAACATCAACTATCTTTTCGCTAATGGGACTCTGTTCGAGAGTGATTTTCTTTAAATACCATAATGTCGTTCGAATCTCTGTAAATTAAAAGAGATTTGCAGACAAAACAAAAAAGAGATAATATGTAATAAATATTCACATATGATATATGAATACATATAATGATATATGAGGTCATAGGAATAAAAGAAAACAGAAAACCAGAACATCGGCCTGAATTCACGCAAATGTTTGTCAGTGAGATTAAAAAAAATATATTTATTTTGTTATTTCAATTAAAAAACGTTTAAAAAAGGGAGTTTTTGGAAGAAAAGTAGGGAGCCATATTAAAACCTAACACGAAACATAAAAGAAGTCCTTTAATACCTCAAACTTAAAACAAACTAATTGACTAATTTGTTTGACTGATTGACTAATTGACTAATTAACTACTAATTGACGTTTCAAATCCAGAACAACAGAAATTAAAATAAATGATCACATTAACATGAAGACTACAGATACAGTTTAAAGGTAATAGAGCCATTTGCACCTTTCTAAAATTTATTTGCATTTGAAGTCCTGAGTTTTAATCTTTCATAGCATCAAAAAGAATACAACGATACAAGATCTACGGCTAATCAGGGCTTACAAGTAAGAGTGGTGCTACTTCTTCTCCTTCCAAAGCCCTATGTATAGTTTGAGTTTCATATGCGTTTTACTGAAAACAATATGTATTTTGACGGTGATAAAAGATAAATAAAACAAAATCACCATAATAATCAGGTGGACTTGAAAGAACTGAAGAAAGTAGAGTTATTGTTTAATATATAATGATATTAACCCCTGGGAATATCAGCAATTTTTTTTTGTCAAAGTTATAATTATAGAAGAGGAAACGTTTCAGTTCTCACTGCTCAGGTATTCGTGTCACCTCCAGAGTATACCTTTAAGAAACTCTGGGAGTCTTGGGAGCTCCTAGATAAGCAGAATCCGTCGGAGCTCCTAGATAATCGGAAAACCGAGACCAAAGATGACCACTTTTGTAACTCTAACCTATTAGTGAAAAATGGGTATTTTTAAACAATTTAAGAACATTGTCTAGGGGCTTTGGGGGTGATGTTGGCCCTGGAGGCTTATTTATTAGACCTTTAAACGTTTCTGAACCAATAACTATCTCAAATTTTGATCCAGTATCAAGCAGATTACGGGGGGATGAGCAGCAGAAATGGTTATGGGAGGAAGGCTGGCTGCCCTCAAATCCCTTTTGGCCTTTAAAAAAGGGCACAGCGATCTCAACTTTAAATCGAATGAGACCCCTTCTGATTCCCTACAAAAACACCTTTAAGACGAGGTGGCCAAAAAATTTCTTGGCCCTTGTTTGGGCACTGCTTTAAAGGGAACCAATTTATTCTCTAAGTTCTAAATGCCCAGACTACAAATCCAGACCTAAATGCTATTCGATCCCAAAAATAAACATTGGACTTTTTTGGTGAAAGCCGTCCAAAGAAATAATTCCGTTCATCCATATAATGTTCATAATTCCCATCTTCCTCAACCACAGCCTTAATGCATAAATAAGCTGACGACAAATTTAATTACCGTTTCCCAGAATTGAGTTTGCAACTATGAATAATAAAATTTCTGAATGGTCCAAAATATACAAGATAACGACGATCAACGAGGAATACAGCGGAAACCGAATTAAGTCCTAATTTTATTATTGGAAATTTGATAGACCGACGGCTTCTGTAATCCGAGGGAGTTTAGTACGAGCCATTCAGATGCCAAATCAACTAAATTCGAAAGGCAAAAAATGTTGCAATTTGGGAAAGAAAATATATTGCTGAAGTTGGTTTTACAAGTAATGTACTTTATCATCCTGTAAAATGACTTGTCCGGGAATTTTTGCGATAGTTTATATATTCAGAGCGGGGAATGTGTCAAAACATTTTAGAAAAGTGCTGACAAATTAATTTTATTTCCTGAAGAAAGAGGCTTGATGTAGATTCTCCTGATGATTAGAGCATCCTAGATGAGAAATGTTAGTAATAAACATTTGTATTTTATAGTAATTAGTATTATCGTAATTAATTTAATTTTATGTAAATTATGTGTAATTAATTATATATGAAAAATCATATGTAATTAATATAATTTTATATGTAACTAATGAATTTTCGGATTTTTTGGGGTTCAGGGTGCTAGAATAGGTTTTAAAATTAATGTTCAGAAGACCAAATCGTTAAGACTGGAAATAGGGGAAGATGAAGAGGTTACAATAGCTACAAGAAGATTCATCAAGCGAACTGCTTCACATACCTAGGTAATATTATTTGTACAAGCGATGGGTATTTTTAACAAGATGTTCAAAATAGAATTGCCAAGGCCCTGTGTGTTTTTTTTTTTTCACAGTTGAAAAAAGGTTGGAAGAATATGAATTTATGTCTGCGAACCAATATTAGAATATTGGAGGCTATAGTGACGGTAGTGGTCACGTATGGTTCTGAAACGTGGGGACTCCGAAAGAAGGAAGAGGATTTGTCAGGTGTTTTCCAGCGAAATTGTTTTGGGTATCCGTCTGACAGACCGTATTTTAAACGGTATCTGCTCCACTTTCTGTTTTAAGTTGTTTTTTTTATGAACGATAATAAAGCGTAAAGATTAATATAGTGTCTTGTCAAAATGAATTTTGGTATCTGATTGTGTCATGTCAAAATATGTTGCTTTCATACGAAAGTAAATCAGTATTGTTTAATCAATTAGATGTTAACTTATCTTTAATTTATTTCTAGAACATCAGTTGGATAAATGATAATTAGACCAATAAATAGTCATCTTATTCTTGTGCTAAAACTTTCTAAAAGTTCAATGCATTAAATTAGAGCAAATTCAAATAGAAAAGCAAAGGTTTAATATTTCACTTAGGCTTCATGTTGTTGGAGTCATAAGAGTATCAATTACCTTTTATATTTTAGAGAAGTAAACTTTCCCAGGGAAGATGAAACCACTAGGCTTAGAATGAAAAGGAAATGAATCCTACATCTTCCATGAGTTGACATTTGAATATTGTCTTATTAGTAATATTTTTCAATTGGACAGTGCTATATGGAATGTAACCAAAATACTTAATTGAATGTGTATGTAATGTATGATGTATGTTGAACCAGTTTGTATGCATTATCATTCTAAACCACGAACACTGGATCCATTAGTCCAATTCGTCCGTCGGTATCACTTCTGGTTATATTAAATAAAAAAAAGCAACTGACAGTAAAGAGCAGCATAAAAATTAAAACGAACAGAAGTATTCCATATACGAGGAGGACTGCCTTTTTCTCACCCCCTTGCTCTTAAGAATGAAGTCTTAAAGTTCTTTAAACATCTCATTTAAATTCAACGGCCTTATGTTTAAGCAGTCTTTCTTTTAAAAAAATGTGAAAAAAATCAAACTTTAGTGTGAAGAACAAGGGTTGAGGAAGGGGCAGACCCGCTCATATACCGAATAATTTCTGCTTGTTTTAATTTTAATTTTGTTCCTTATTTTTAGTTCAAACCACTTGTTTTTTTATTTAATTTCTGACCATTTTTCAAATCATACAAGAAAGTTTCCTTCCCTCCCCGTTGTGTAAAATTTACACTGGAAAATTCCCCCTTTAAACTCTCCTTGCTACGAAAAAGTTTCCTCTATGGAAAATAACCCCCCCCCCCAACAAAAAAATATTCATATATTTCCCTATAACAAATGCTATATATGAAAAATGGGCAAATTACGTAACTTATAGCCCTTTCTGCAGGAACAGGGAGGTTATGTCATCCTCAAAGGTATAGTTATTAGACCTTTTAACTGAATCAAATCGCTATCACAAAATTTTGATTGGGTTTTTTTAGGGAAAGGGGGGGCGGCGGGGGGGGGGGGGGGTAGTTGCCCTCCAGTCTCTTTGGTCACTTCAAAAGGGCATTATAACCTTTGATTTCTGATCGAATGTATCCTGTCCCGATCTTCTAGGATCACTGGGTTAATTAAATCTCCCCTCGGGGGGGAATAAAATAAACACACATCCATGATCTTTCTTCTGGCAAAAAATGCAAAATTCCACATTTTGTAGGAGCTTGAAGCCTCGACAGTACGGTTCTCCGATATGCAAATGACTTGATTTTTTAGGGATATTTCCTTCTTTTTCGATGAATTGTGTATATTTGGAATCAGCATAAACAGCAAATACTTTTGATGTATCTATTGCTATAAAAATTCCTTTTTTTTAGAGTTTTGGTTACTATTGAGCAGAGTTTCTCCTTACTCACAGGTCATTACCACGAACTGTTTAAAAAATTAGACGTTTGGGATTTATCATCTTTCTGTCTTCTTTAATGTTTGCAGTAATAGTTCGAAATGAAAGCCTTTGGTATCGTAACTGTTTTTAGAGCATGATGAAGGTTTAAGGAAAATTTTCATTGGTAAGAAAATTGTCTCTGAAAATAGAAAAAAAAATCCGAAATTCATTTTTCTCTTTCTCGTAAAATTTACTACATTTTGCGGTGTGTTTATTTGTTCGTTTTTACCCCAAGGGGTAATCGAATGGAAGCAATGGTCCTGGGATGTGGGGGGGGGATCTAATTCAATTGGAAACTGGAAGTTTTAGCGCTTCTTTTAAGTAGCAAAAGGGATCGCACCAGTGCAAAGCCGTGTTTTCTGCCAATTTTTATAGTGTTTGTTTAGCTTTATAAGGGCTATTAATTAAAAAAAAAAAACAAGTTCTTCAACTGAAAGTAACTAGCGACATTGAAACTTAAAACGAACATAAATTATTTCGTATATGATGGGGGCTACCCCCCTCCTCCACACCTCACTCTTCACACTGAAGTTTTTTAGTACTTTTAAAAAAGTATCTAATTATTCTGATTAAACGACCCTTGTGTTTCAGGAGTCGTTCTTAAAGAATTGGGACAAAATTGAAACTTTGGCGTAAAGTTTGAGGTGTTGAGGGGGATCAAAACCCCCTAGAATACGTAATAATTTGTGTTCGTTTCAAGTTGAAAAAATTTGTTTTTTATTTAATTTCTGATCTTTTTTAAATATTGTCAGGAAATCTGGCTCCACCTCCACGAAAAAACTCCCCACGAAAAATCTCCCTCCCCAGTTCAATCTCGGTGATAATTTACTCCGAACAAGTATTCTTAACATCTCCACGCTTAAAGTTGAGTTGGCAAAGAGAAAGCAAGACATACAAAAGAATTTCGTAAAAGATTTCTGGCAAATTCCCCCAGCGTAAAATTTCCCCTGAAAAGTTCACCCCATGAAACTTCCCTCCTCATAAAAACTTTTCCCCGTGGAAAATCCCCCCCGTTCGAAACAAGTATGCATACTTTCCAATAACAAATACTATACGGTACATAAACAATGGACAAATTTTATAACTTAAAGACTTTTCCCCGGGGGCTGTGGGGGGCTATGATACCTCCAAAGGTGAAGTTCATAGGTCTTTCAACTATGGTGAATAAAAGCAACTTTTTGTTCGGATGATTTTGGGTCAAAAAGGGGCGTGGAAGTGGGCCTAGCCGCCCTTCAATCTTTTTGTTAACTTAAAAAGGGCTCTAGAACTTCCAATTTCTGTTCGAATGAGTCCTTTCTCGATATTCTAGGACCACTGGGTCGATACAATCACCCATGGAAAAAAACAAAAAACAAATAAACGCTCATTTGTGATCTTTCTTCTGGCAAAAAAAAACACAAAATTCCACATTTTTGTAGATAGGAACTTCTTCGTAGCCTTTGATGGGTACCACTCAACTTAATGAAACTTATATATTTGGAATCAACATAATAAGCCAATTCTTTTGATATATCTATTGGTATCAAAATTCCGTTTTTTAGAGTTAGGGTTACTATTGACCGCGTCGCTCCTTACTTACAGTTCGTTACCATGAATTGTTTGGTAATGCTTTAGTATGAAAATTATGAGATAGCCAATAGATTTAAAATAATTGAGAAGCTACATATTCAGATTTCCAGTTTCAGCAGCCATATTGCCACGGGTTGGTGCATTTGCTCCGAAAGCTATATGTAGTCTAAACAAAATAAATGGATAATGTGGGTCACTGTTACCAAGCAATATTTAGCTAAGTTGATTCATTTGGGGTTTCATAGAATTTATCTATGGTGGTGTATAGTTTTGCATCGGCTATAGGGGAGAAGGTTTTGCGGATCTTTCTTTGAGGAGTGAAGGGAGTCTGAAGCATCAACGAGTACGCTTTTAGGCCCAATATAACTTTCGTTGAGTATTAAAATAAAGATAGAAGAAAAGGAAGGAGTGTTATCATTTCCCCCTATTCTTCCTTATTCTGAGGATTATTTTCGACTAGGCCTGCAATATGGATAATGCGTGAGGACAGGTCCCGTCTTATCGCAGAGCTATTTTAAGCATAGCTTACAATTGATAACCCTACAGCTCTTTTGTATATTCCCCACTCCCCCTCCCTTTTCCACCAAGAAACGGTTTAGGGGTTCATTTTATCAAATATAATCAGAACGTTCGTGGTAACGAATTGTAAGTAAGGAGTATCACGGCTTAATAGTAACCGAAACTCTAAAACACGGAATTTTGATACCAATAGACATACCAAAATAATTGGCTTATAATGCTGATTCCAAATATATAAAATTGTTCAAGTTTATTGTTACCCATCAAAAACTTTGAGCCTGAGAATATTTGCCTGATTTTTGAAAAAGGGCGGAAACACCCTTTTAAGAGCCACGGAATCTTAAGGAAAATTAAACAATCAGATTCAGTGTATCCAAAAACCCCATTGTAGAAGTTTCAAGCTCACATCTGCAACAATGTGGAATCTAGTATTTTCTTTGGCATGGAGGAAGATCACGAATGCATTTTTTTTTTCCAGAGGTAATCGCATCAAACTAATAGTCCTAGAATATCGGAAAAGGGCTCATTCGAAAGGAAATTAAATGTTCTAGGGCACTTTTTGAGTGTTCTAGGGCACATTTGGGAATTTTCCAAGGAATAAATTCTACTGAAGGAATTTTCTGCGGGAGAAACTTTCTACTAGGGGGCGGGAGGGGGGTACTTGCGGGAAAATTTTTCTGAGGAGGAGAGGGTGCGGATTTCCGACATAATCTTAAAAACAATCAGAAATTATAGTCTTTTTCAAATGAAAGTGTGCTAAGAAAAAAAATTCAGTCGGAATCGTCCGCAAGAAACTTTCTGGGGGGGGGGGGGGAGGATGATTTTTAAAATTGAATAAAATTGTCGAGATGGGTGGGGGAATTTAACTAGTTGTGGGAGGGAGTTATTTTACGTGGGAACAACTTTCCGTGGCGGGAATTTCCGAGGCGGGAAGAAATTTTCCATGGAGGGGGAACCAGATTTCCTGGCATTAACTAAAAATGATAAGAAATTAAATAAAACAACAAGTCTTTTCAACTGAAAGTAAGGAGCAGTATCAGATCTTAAAAAGAACGTAAATTATTACGTACATGAAAGGGGATACCCCTTTCTCAATACCTCGCTCTTTATGTAATTTTTTTTGGAACTTTCAAAAAAGCCCATAATTTTAATTAAACGGCCCTTGTGTTTCAGGAGTCATTCTTAAAGAATTGGGACAAAAAGTCAAGCTTCCTGAAACACAATGGCCGTTTAATTGGAATAGTGAGCTTTTTTAAAAGTAAAAAAAAACTTTAGCATAAAGAGCGAGGTATTGACGAGGGGGAAAGCCCTCGTCAAGCCAGAATATAAATTATCCCCTGGGCATAACTTAAGACCCTCGCCCCTAATCCCTTAGGTTTGTTTCAACCCCAAATACCTTTTTATATGATATTTAGACCATTCTGAATAGAATGGATATCTCAAAGTTTCTATTAGATGCATTTCAGGGCAATACGTTTGTGTGGAGAGAGGGGGGGGGGGTAGCTGCCCTACGAACACTTTGACTCTTAAAAAGAGCAATAGACCGTTGGATTACCAATCCAATGAACCCCCTCCGAAGCTAATATAACCCTGCTTTCTATAAAAACCATATATGCCCCAAGGGCATAATTTACAACCCTTGTCCTGGGGCCTGGAGGGGATTTCTTATCCTCAGAAACATATTTTTCAGATGTTTCAACTACGTTGAACAAAATTGTTATCTCAAAATTTTGATTGGATGTGTTTAGGGAAATGTTGGGTGGGAGAGGGGGGTAAGTTGCCCTCTGATCACTTTCGACTAATAAGAAAGGCACTAGTCCTCTCAATTTCCAATCAAATGAAGCCTTTTTGAAGCTTCTATGACAAAACTTTCCATAAAAACATTATATGCCCCAAGGGCATAACTTACAACCCTTGTCCTGAGTGCTATGGGGGGAGCGTTGTCATCCCTAAAGAAATAATTTTCAGACCTTTCAACTATGTTGGACAAAAAGGCAATATCAAAATGTTGATCGTAAATGTTTGGGAAAATGATGGGCATGAGAGGGGGGTTCTCCCTCCGATTACTTTCGACTATTAAAAAGGGCAATAGCCCTCTCAATTTCCAACCGAACGAGCCCTTTTTGAAGTTTTTACGACAACGCTTTCTATAAAAACCTTATATGCCCCAGGGTATAACTTACAACCTTAGCCCTGAGGGCTTTGAGGGGGGGGGGGTGTCATACTCAAAGACATAATTTCCAGACCCTTCAACTACGTTCAAAAAATGATTACATCAAAATGTTGATTGGAAGTGTTTTGGGAAATGATGGACGTGGGGGGCATTCGCCCTCCGATCGCTTTTGACTATTAACAAGGGCAATAGCCCTCTCGATTCCTAATTGAATGAGCCCTTTTTAAGTTTTAAAAAAAAACTTATATAACCCCAAGGCATAACTTAAAACTATTGCCCTGGGGGCAGTGGGGGTCTGTCATTCTCAAAGACATAATTTCCAGACCTTTCAACTACGTTGAACAAAATGGCAATCTAAAAATTTTGATTGAATGTGTTCGGGGACATGGTGGGGGTGAGAGGGGGCTAGGTGCCCTCCAATTACTTTCGACTATTAATAATGGCACTATTCCTTTCAATTTCTAATCGAATGAGGCCTTTTTGAAGTTTCTACGACAATACATTCTATAAAAACCTTGAATGCCCCCAGGGCATAGCTAACAACCCTTGCCCTGAGGGTTATGGGGGTGTGTCATCCTTAAAGACTTAATTTCCAGAACTTTAAACTACGTTGAACAAAATGGCTATCTCAAAATTTTTATTGGATGTGTTTGGGGAAATTGTGGGCGTGAGAGGGGTGTTAGTTGCCCTTCAATCACTTTCGACTATTAAAAAGCGCACCAGCCCTTTTAATTTCCAATCGAATGACCCTTCTGAAGTTTATACGACAATCCTTTCTATAAAAACCTTAATTGCCCCCATGGTATAACTTATAACCCTTGCCCTGAGGGCTGTGGGGGGGGGATTGTCATCCTCAAAGACATAATTTCCAGAACTTTCAACTACGTTGAAAAAAATGGCTTTCTCAAAATTTGGAATAAGGTTTCTATAAAACCTTATATGGCCCCAGGGCCTTGCCCCGAGGGCTGTGGGAATAGTGTCTCCTCAAAGGGACGATTTCCAGATCTTTCAACTACGTTGAACAAAATGGCTATCTGAAAATTTTGATTGAATGTGTTTAGGGAAATTGTGGGCGTGAAAGGGGTACTAGTTGCCTTCCAATAAATTTCGGCTATTAAAAAGGGCACAAGCCCTTCCAATTAGCAATCGAAAAACCCCTAATTGAAGCTTCTACGACAACTCCATCGATACGAAGTCCCCTTGTCCAAAACCAAGAAACCAAAAAATAAATAAATAATACATTGTGCCAACATCGTTCTTTACTTAGGCAGCGCTATTGCGCTGCCTATGATTTCTACTAAAAAGGAAAGTAGTCAAAGAGCTAAGGGAGAGTATCGGAGAGGCAATAATCCCACCTTATCCTTCCTAATAATAAAACTGTGAATAATAAACCACTGTTCTTTTCCAGTAGAGCTCAAATAATAAAACTAACATCACTGAATATTCGCACCATTCTTGAAACTATTTTCAAGAGAGATTTTTCTTTCAGTTTTTAAGGCGGAGGACTGAAAACCACCAGTTGAGAGTTTTCAGTCGTGGTGATTTTAATGCTTTACTTCTTATTACGATCGGTCAGCATTTTGAAGGTTTTACAGTTCATTTCCAAAATTCCCATTAATTTTATTTTCGTTACTAGTTTTTGCTTTGAAGTTTAATATGAATAATAGTTGCTATTCCTGAATCAGTGTCAAATGGCGATTCTTTTACATCTTAAATTTTACTTAAGAACATATTTTTTAATTTTTGGTTCCTAGGGGCACTGGTCCGCTCTGTACTAGGTTGCGGCTCTTACTGCAACTTAGTGTGATGATGGTGATGATTTTGGATAATAGCGTGTCGTGAAACAACAATTTAACATTTTGCCACTTATTCTTACGATAAAATAAGGTGAGCCCTTACAGAATATTTCTTGAATAAAAATAAATTATAGGTCCATCTAAATAATCCCATATATAATTCATAGCTACCCTCCTCCCTTTGGCAATATTATTATTGTAGAGACACAGGACCAATATCCTGAGTTATTGCCTACTTTATGATATCCTAGTCCTAATAGACAAGTTTTGAAGTTCTTAAGCTATACAATTTAAGGTTCCCTGAGACACCAGGAGACTTTGAAAAATGACTTGTCTCTGGCATTCCAATTCTTAGTTCAAGCAAACAGCCGCACACTCTGTCTAAAAAATGTCCCAAATTAAAAGATATAACGCACAAATTTCGCAAGAGGCGCTTGATCATGGTTGAAGAAGTAGATACAACATAATAAAGAGTGAAACAAGGCCCATTGTGGCCAAAATTTTAATTATTTTTTTTTTAATGTCTACTTTTACTGAGGTCCCCTCGGCTCAATCTATTTGTCCTGTACATTTGAACACAATCAAAAGGAAAAATTAGATGCACCTTTAGTTTTAAGCCCATCAGAGACAAAACAAATCTTGGGCTGTTTTCAGACGAAAAAATTCGAATAGCAATTTTTTTTCTGCAACGGGGTCCACTCGGCCAGAAAAGTTAAAACAGTAGATTTCCTGCCAAACCGATTTTTGGGCACCCTGAATATTTTGGTCTGCTGGTCTGGGGGGAGTCCTAGCTAATAAGACAAAAAGTTTTTTCAGCGAACCCTATGACTCTTTTTTAGAAAAAAAAACTATTTTTTTGTTCATCAGGGTTCCCTTGGCCCAGTGACCTACAGATAAAAGTTTCAATCCAGTAGAAAGAAAAGTTTTTGGCCATTTTCTGAGCCCAATTTGTGAGGGAACCGTTTTTTTCATTTTTCTCTTTTTGTGTCTCTTTGAGCCAAGGGCAAACGGATATAAATTTCCAGTCGTTGGGCAAAGAAAAATGTTTCGTCCGAACTAATGAGGCCGAAAAATTATGGATGCAAGTTTCACACCAATCAGAGACGAAACGCTTTTCGGTGTTTTCTAAGTACAAGCTAGTTGACATCATTTATATTTTGCCTAAGAGTCCTAGCAGTTTTTGAAGAGAAAAAAAAACATGATTTTTTAATCCATTCTTCTTCTTTGCAAAACGTTTTAATAAAGAGAAACATAATAAATTAGAAAATATCCCATATTAAACTAAGAAATTGGTCTTTTGAGCAGTCCAATTCACCTATACATTAATCACTTGTAGAGTTCTCGGGCCTTTAACAGCAAAACTCATTATGTTGGTTTCTTTTCTGTTATCCCTCCGGGACCATTAATATCCTATGTAACCTGGCTAAAAAACATTTATCCTAAGAAAAGATTATTTATTAGCCACATCAGTCCCTTCAATTTATCAGTTCTGTTTTCAAGACAACTGTCTTTCAACACTGAAATCCAAACAAATGAGACTCGTTAATTCCCAGTATTTTGCTTTTCACAATTAATCCTAAGAGATCCTTGTACCGGTTTCTAAAAGGCGGATTTTCTAAGAATGATGTCTCCTAGCTGTGCTGGCAAAAGGATAGCCAACGAGTTTAAGCGATCAAAGAAGACATCTGAAGGTATATTGAGTTCCAACTTCCATTTCAGGAATAATAATGATATATTTCCAATTTGATTAAGGATGATATTATACTGTTGCTATTAAGAATTGAAATTCTTCATTTAAGTGGCAAACGTTTAACATAACAGAACAAATTACTTACAGTTTTAGTGTGGTGTAAGTTACACTCATCCAAAACCAAACCACATTATGCTCCTTTTTGGTCATTGAAACATTAAGCTCTTAGTTTTCTAATAAAAAAAAGATATATTTAGAACTTACAAGAGACCTTAGCACTCTGGTGGTTTTTCTAACGTCAAAATAAATACTTTTCCACCTGATCAGAAAATTAAGGAGGGTAATGAAAATATCATCGAAGTCCTCATTAGGTTCCACCCTTATTCGTGAAAAGAAATACAATTACTACTACGATATTTAACGTAATTATTTATATTATTTCTTTCCTGCAAGCGATCAAATCAAAATAGAAGGTTCTCAAAAACAAAAGTAATAAGTAACATTGGAACTTGAAAAGAACAGAATCTCCTGGGAGCCGGCGTTCACTCCTCTTGTCTGGAAAATACCCCAGCAGAGAATACCCCCCATTGAAAATACCCTCCCCACCCCGAAAAATACCCGGGAAAATACCTCCGGAAAATACCCTTCCTGTGGCTGGTTGGTCTCCAATCACTTTTTATTTATATAAAAAAGGACTAGGACTCCCAATAACTGATCAAATGAGCACCCTCCAAAGTTTCTGAGACCATGCGGTGGAACTGGGGATGAGGAGAGGGAGGTCCCCCTCCAATACGGAATAAGTTCTGCTCATTTTGGGGTTTAATGTTACTCTTTACTTTCATAATCCCAGAAATCAAGAATGATTAAATATCAATTTCACATTTTGTATGTGTTTAAGAAAAATTGCACTCTCCGCCCCCCCCCCCCCCAGAAAAAATAGCCCTCCAAACAGAAGCCCTGGATACGACCCTGGGGATTATAATATCAATTTCCACTTCCACCCTCCCCTCGTCTCTCCCTTAAAGGTAATTTTGTATTTATCTGAAGGGTTGGAGAGAAGGGTCAAAGAGAGTTGGGATGTTTTGCTATTAAAATGCACCCTTTGAGGCATCTCCCACCCTCCCTAACTTCAAAATAATGAAAGAACCCCATTGCAGAGGTTTAAAGCCTTTATATGCAATGTTTGGAATTGTAAAACAACAGAGAATTTACCTAAGACAGTGAACTTTGTTTAGACCATAAAATTATTTTGTCAGGTTAGAGAGGGGGGAGATGCCTCAAAGGGTGCATTTTAATGCCAAAACATCCCAACTCTCATTGAGCCTGAAGATAGATACAGAATTTGTTTTAGGAAAACAACAAGGGTAGAGTGAAGGTAGAAATTGATTTATAATGCCCAGGGCCGTATTCAGGACTTTTGAGGGGGTGTTTTTCGTTAGTTTTTCGGGGGTGGGGATAAAAAAAACTTTAAAAAACGCATCAAAATGTGAAATTGTTATTTAATCCGTCTTGATTTTTGTGAATATTTCTGATCTATGCTGTTATTATGAAAGTAAACAGTAACATTAAGCCTCAAAAAAACAGAATTTATTCTGTAGGAGGGGAATGCCCCATCCTCATGTTCACCTCAACTTTATGGTCGTAGAAACTTTGGAGAATGCTCATTCGATCAGAAATTGAGAGTTCTATTCATTTTAGTAAGTCAAAAGTGTTTGGAAACCAACCAGCCGTGGAGGGGGGAGTATTTTCCAGGGGGTAAGCACAAGTAGTAATGTATCTATATATTTGAACCGTGCTTTTCAACCGTGCTTGCGTAATTTGTCTTATCTCTAGCATCTACATGAATATGCAGTACAGTTTCACGTGCACATTGCAAAAAGCGACCAAAACTTTTATACCTATAAAGTGGTCAAACACGTTTTAAGAGTATAGTCGAGATTGTATAAGACAATCAGACTGCTTATTGCTATATATTTCAAACTTACATGGATTTTCACAAGAATATGCAGTACAGTTTCACGTGGACATTTTAAAAGGCTGGCAAACCTATAAAGTGGTCAAACACGTTTTGAGAGTATAATTGCGATTATATAACTCAACCAGACTGGCTATTGCTATTGAAAGTACACATGGAATTTCACAAGACTATTACAATCAGAATTGTTTGATTGACATTTGCAAAAAGGGATAAGGGATTGGCGAATTGGACTTTACGAACGATCTTATTTGAATAATAAGGAAAAAACAGAGCTAGATAACATTTGTGAATTGGATCGTGTGAAGGTGGAGAAAAAAAGGGTTAAACTGATTAGCAGTTAAGGTACTGATTAGCTGATAAGCACTTATTCACTCTGATACTTAGATTTTGTCAATTATATTCGATGTATCTGACAATAGATGTTGATATAAAAAAATTTATTCACTCTGACGCTTAGATTTTTTCAATTTTATCCCATGTATTCGAGAAAGGGTTGTTGATATAGAATTTAATCAATCCGATACTTAGATTTTGTCAATTTTATCCCATGTATTCGAGAAAGGGTTGTTGATATAGAATTTAATCAAACTGATACTTAGATTTTGTCAATTTTATCCGATATACCCGACAAATGATGTTGATAATGCATTTAGAGGATGTTGATAAAGCATTTATTCACTCTGATACTTAGATTTTATCAATTTTATCCCATGTATCCGAGAAAGGGATGTTGATATAGAATTTAATCACTCCGATGCTTAGATTTTATCCGAGATATCCAACAAAGGATGCTGATAAAGCATTTAATCACTCTGATACTTATATGAACACACTTTATTAAAATACTCCATCTTCACTTTTTTTTTAAAAGATATGACTTATGTGTTTATCGTTCCATCGTGTAGAAAAATAATGATTTAATACATGCAATAAACTAGGTAGTGTCGATAACCCGTCATAAAGTACCAGTGGGAAAGCCGCATCGTGTCTCTGAGCAAGCATAGAGTACAATTGTTAGAGCCTAAAGCATATTTTATGTCCTTTTAAGATACGTAAGAAAAAAGTTGAATAATTTTGAAGTCCAAAAAATTTTAGTCCAATAAAAAAAAGTACTACTACACACATTATTTTTCTAATAGTAAAGGTCATGACTAACATGTCTATACCATTCTCATTTTGAGTTTGGAAAATATTAAATGTGATTTTTTTTTGTTTTAAGTATGTTTCATCTCATTCGAAGACATGTAAAAAAAAAGTTGAAAAAATATATCATGTTAAAAAAAATAATAAAAAAAAGTTAAAAAAATTCAAAAACAATTCAAAAAATGGGGGGGGGGGGGTCAAAAAGTTGGGGGGAGGGGGGAGCACTTCGAGTTTGGGGGTAGGGCACCTTTGGGGGGTTGATGTCTCTCCTAGTTAGGGTCGTTGGTGCTTATGATCCTCGATGGTTCGTACTCACATACACCTTACTACTTGATTTGCAAGGATTTCTAAGGTTTGTTCTGAATTTCGTTATTAAAATTCTTTTCTTGCCATCTACATATCTCTTAGTATCAACTTTTTAGTATACTATAACGTTAGACTCTATTTTAAACTGACAACACTGTTCAAACGCCACTTGTGTATTATACAGAACACATCGAAGAAGTAAATCTAGGTCAACTCACAATGTCATTCTATCATCATTAACCATTTTTATAGATTGATATTGTCTCAAATTTATAGCAAATTGCCTGAGTTAACAAGCCCTTTGGGGTTACCTTAACTGCTAATCAGTTTAACCCTTTTTTTCTCCACCTT
>JAQQPU010007697.1:23660-38011 GCA_029168905.1 Artemia sp. Kazakhstan ARC1039
AAAAAAAATTAAGCTGTGAGAAAGTCAAACTTTAGCGTAAAGAGCGAGGCGTTGAGGAGGGGACAGGCCCTTTCATATACGGAATAATTTCTGTTCGTGTTAAGTTTTAACGTCGTTCCTTACTTTCAATTAAAAAAAACTTTTTTTTTATTTCATTTGTGAACGTTTTTGAATTAATGCAGGTTTTGATTTTGGCTCACCGTGCATGGATAATTAAAACGAAATTTGCATATTAATTTTACTTTTATTTGGTTAAATGGCTTTCTCGAAACTTGTTGAATTTTATTTACGAACGTTTTTATTAGTAATAAATATACGTAACTTACGAATTAACTTACGTAACGAACTTCTATATTCATATATTTTTAATAGGTATATTAGGGGGTTTGCCCCCTAGTCAATTCCTTGCTCTTTAAGCTAAAGTTCGAATGTTGTTACAATTCTTTAAAAATGACCCCTTAATCACAAAGGCCGTTAATTAGAATAAATAGCTCTTATGAAAGTACTAAAAAATCTTTGGCTTAAAGAGCGAGGCATTGACTAGAAGGTGAACCCAATCATATAGATACTATTTTTTTGTTCGTTTTAAGTTTTGATTTTGCTCCTTACTTTCAGTTGAAAAACTTGTTTTTTATATTTAATTTCTGATTTTTTTTAAATAATGATGGGAAATCCGGCGCCCCCTTCATAGCAATGTCCCTTCCCCCATGAAAACTTCCTTCATGAAAAGATCCTCCCATATAACCCCCGACCCATCCCCACCCCCCACTACCAGAAAAAATTTCCCCTGAAAACGTCTATATACTCCCCAATAACCAATACTATATGTTAACATTGGGTAAAGTTCATAACTTTCAACCCTCCCCCTGGGGGCTTTGAGGGATTAAGTCATTCTAAAAGACATAGTTATAATATTTTCGACCATGCTGAACAAAATGGCTATCTCAAAATTTTGATCAGGTGACTTTGGGAAAAAATGAGCGTGGGAGGGGGCCTAGTTGCCCTCCATTTTTTTGGTCACTTAAAAAGGGCACTAGAACCTTTAATTCCCGTTCCAATGAGGCCTCCCACGATATTCTAGGACCACTGGGTCGATACGATCACCCCTGGGAAAAAGAAAAAAAACAAAAAAAAAAACAAATAGACACGCATCCGTGAACTTTCTTCTGGCAAAAAATGGAAAATTCCACATTTTTGTAGATAGGAGCTTGAAACCTCAACAGTAGGGTTCTCTGTTACGCTGAATATGATGGTCTGATTTTCATAAGGGTTTTATAATTTTTAGGGGGTCTTTCCCCCTTTTTTCGAAAATCAGCCAAATTTTCTCAGGCGCATAACTTTTGATGGGTAAGATTAAACTTGATGAAACTTATATATTTGAAATCAGAAATAAAATCTGATTCTTTTGATGTTTCTATTGGTATCGTTTTTTAGAGTTTCGGTTACCATTGAGCCGGGTCGCTCCTGTAAGTGAGCCGGGTCGCGGGCCCAACTGTAAGTATACAGTTCGTTACCACGAACTGTTTGATATGTTTTACCTTCAAGCTTGACTTGAAAAATTAATCATAAAGATAGTTGACACACTTGATAGTTGAACATTATTCAGCGCAAAGAACTACAAATGGGCTCCTCTATCTTTTTCCACATTGTATTTCAAAAAGTTGCGCTGTAGCTGAAATATTGACTATGACAAATTATTGTATATACTTACGCTTGATAGTTCAACATTGACCAGCACAACGAACTACAAATCAGATACGTTATTGGTGCTACAGTTGTGCATAGTTGTGGTTTTCCTGAAAAGTGTGACTTTTATGCGGCTTGGGCATATCTTCATTCGCAAACTCGACCTTTAATCCTTAGGGGCGTGGTTAGATGTTCAGTTGGGTGCAATGAAGAGGTTAATAAAACAGTTAAATTTAATTCTGCCAGGAATAATAAGATACCAAAACTTGCGAATCTTAATAGCATCTCTAAGAATCCTTCATTCTTCCACCTAAACGCCCGAGGTCTTCCATCATGTTTTAACTCGAATACGGCAAGAGATTGCTCGTCAAACATATTTGTTCTTAGCGAGACATTTACTTTTGACCCAAATGAAAGTTTTTTGAGGTTCCATGTTATTTGAACGAAAGCTTAAACAGAAAAGCGAAGAATAAAGGTAGACTGAAGATTTTCGTGTCTAATGATTTTAATTACAGTTTTCACAGGAATCTTAATAAATAATCAAAGGTGTAAACCCTATTTCTAAAAATCAACATCGATAACATAATTATAATTATAGTTTTAATCTACAAAGCATCAAGTAGATTGATTCCTAAACACCGTGAAATTATAAACCAAATAAATTTAGTTTAATTTTTGCGAAACTATTCTGATTTTAACCTGGATTATTCAATAATAATCAGTGACTTTACTATTAATCCCATAAATTTATTAGCTAAGTCTTCAAATGAGTTTTTGTCCGTTTTACATTCTTTAAATTTAATCCCTTACTAGAGTATTCTAGCACAGATGACCCATAGTTCTACCGCAATTACTGTTAACATTTTCTCCTCAATAATCTAAATTAAATATTCAATTAAATCTACACAGATTACCCAAACTTCTACCGCAATTATTGTTAACATTTTCTCCTCAATAAACCTCGATATTTCGGACCATCTACTACTAATTACACCATCTACAAATAACTACAGCGTTTGGGCTACCTACAACCGCTATAAAGGCTCTTCAACTAGATAGCCACAAAATATTAGTGCAAATGAGATAAATCCTGTTAATCGAAAAAAATAAGAATTTCTGTTAGGATGATTCTAGCGTCGATAGTAGGTTTAATTAATTGTGTATAATTGCTGAAAACTCGGTACATCAGTGCTGCAAAATTTTCTTATCTTTATCATGGAACATCAAGAAACCAAATCCTGTTAAGCCATGGATGAACCAGTGACTATTTCAATCATAGAAAAAACAGCTCTTGAAATTTTGAAAAGAAACTATTTTTTTTTAATGTAGACTTCAAGGCACATAAAAATACAACTACTTCACTCAATTCTTGAAAAAGTAAAACTAAAAAACTTTATCACCGCAGTAATTACCAGTAATTGTGTAAAAATAAAATCTCGGAAATCTCGGAGTTAACTCCTATGGTAAATAAATTCTGTGTTGCGTCTAAACCAAAAGAAACGATATTTGATATCAAGATTATTATATTACCAAAAAGAGAGTATTTAGAAATACGTATTTAGTATTTCTAAATAGGTATTATAATATAATCGTATTTAGAAATACGAAAACGAAGTGGTTAAAAGTGTTCAATGATTTAAGAATATTTTTTGGAACCTTTCACATATTTAGTAAATCGGTCATTAGTGTCAAGTGAGTTTTAAGGAATATCAAAGAAAGCACGATTCGTAGTTTTGTTCACAAGTGGGGTTTGAAAAAACTCTTCTAACTCTAGACCAATCCAAATTTGACTAATCCGTAGATCACCAAAAGAAGCATACTTGCACAGCTCTTTATATTTTTATTTATAGCACAATTGATAAACACCATACTTCTTTTGTGGTATTTTTTAAACAAAAAACAATTCTAAAAGACTCAGAAACAAAAAACAAAACTCTAGATTGCAAACCTTCCAAATTGGGGACGGGATAATTGTCATAAATCAGACTTGCCTACTCGAATGATCACCTTAAATAATTCTGAGCACTATATGTTCTGAAATACCTCAAGTGTCATTTTAGAATTCCCAACAAAATTCATAATTACAAATTTCGTCGACATGTTTGCTGCAATATTTGCTCGAAGCTTTCATTTAATAAATACCGTAAAGCCACTGAGTCTAGGGGAAAGCTTATTAAATTTGCTGATAACAGTACCCTTCTCCCCTCAAGCTCTTCGCACTCTGAGAATCTTGCCTTCATCAGTCCTATGATTGTGAAGGCTGAAGCCAGGTACAATAGTAATCGTCTCGCCCTTAATATATCCCATTTTTTAAACTTTTTCAAGGGGGTTTTACTATTTAAGCCCAAAGGCTGGGCCTTCCTTCTTTTACAGGATTTAGGTAAAAAGATAAGTTTTATCAACTGAAAGCAAGGAGCAACCTTAAAACTCAAAACGAATAGAAATTATTCAGTATATGAAGGGGTTGCCCCTCTCCTCAATACCTTGATGAATACGCTATAGTTTTTAGCATTTTTAAAAACTCAACCTATTCTAATGAAAAAGCTCTTGCGTTTCAGGAGCTCCTCTTACAAAATTGGACCAAACATTCAAACTTTAACGTAAAAAGCAAGGTATTGAGGAGAGGGGCAACCAGTTTATAAACAGAATCATTTCTGTTCGTTTTGAGTTTGAATGTTGCTCCTTACTTTCAGTTGGAAAAACCTGTTTTTTTTTATTTAATTACTGATCGTTTTTCGAAATGCCGTTAAATCCGGCTCACCCTCCATAAAAAATTTCCTCCGCTCAATGGAAATTCGTCCGTAGAAATTTACTACCGCGTTGAACCCCCCTCCCCCCCCCCCGTATAATTCCCTCCGAATAATTCTATCCTCGCTGAAAATCCCTCCCGTAAAATTTCTTGCGGACGACTCAGCCTGAAAAATCCTCCTTAACATACTTTCATTTGAAAAAGGCTTTACTTTTTAATCGTTTTCCCAATCACCCCATACACCCCCCCCCTTTCCGTGAAAACTTTTCCCCAGAAATTAAAACACGCTGAAAATAGTTCCCTGACAATACCCCCTGAACAATCTCCACATGCGAAATTGAGTTGGCATAGAGAAAGTAAGACAAATAAAAAGAATTTCGTATTGGAATTCTGTCAAATCCCCCAATATAAAATTTTCCCTGGAAAGTTTACCCCCGGAAATTTACCTGCCCATTGAAACTCACCCCAAGCACGAAATCTTCCCCTCCCGAAAAATGTCAGTATACTTCCCTATAACAAATACTATACATAAACAATGGACAAATTTCATAACTTAAAGGCCTCTCCCCACGGGCTGTGGGGGGCAGGGTCATGTTACCCCTAAAGGCATAGTTATTGGATCGTTCAACTATGCTGAACAAAATGACCATCTCAAAATTTTGACTGACGACTTTGGGAAAAGAGGCGTGTAAGGGGAGGGGGGGGCTACTTGCCCTCCAATCTCTTTGGTCATTTAAAACTAGAACTTGAAATTTTAATTTCCGTTCGAATGCACCCTCTTTCGATCGTATAGGACCATTATTTCGATGCTAAACTTCTAAAATAGGGTTATCTGATACACTGAATGTGATGTTGTGATTTTCATTAAGATCCCTTGACCTTTTAGGAAGTGTTTTCACCCATTTTCGAAATTCAGGCAACTTTTCTCAGGCTCCTAACTTTTTATGGGTAACGCTAAACTTGATAACACTTATATATTTAGAATCAGCATACTAACCAGATTCTTTTGATGTATCTATTGATATCAAAATCTGTTTTTTAGGGTTTCTGTTACTATTGAGCCGGGTCGCTCCTTACTTACAGCTTGATAAGTTACCCTAAACTGTTTGATAAAGGGATTAATACTTCAAAAAGAACAAGATGGGTTGTTAAAACCCAAAGAGTCAGTCTAGTAAAGATTTTGTTTTTGTTATAATTTAAACAACAGATGGAAGCTATAAACCTATTAAGTACCATTTGAAGCTCCTGAAATGCATTAAAATATTGCAATTTCATTTTTCTATAGTTGAACGTGATGTTATTGTCCCTACTCAAACATGGGGATTTAAAAAAAAAACAGAAATTGATTTTTTCACACAAACAAAATTTAAGTGCTCCCCCCATCAGAAAATTCAAGTGCTCCCCCCATCAGAAAATTTAAGTGTTCCCCCAATCAGAAAATTTAAGTGCTCCACCCATCAGAAAATTTAATATATTAGATTTCTATTAAGCTTAAAGTTAGGGGAAAAGATGTATAATTGGTAGCTAGGGCCAGGGCAAACAATAACATAAGAGAAGGAATTATGTTATGAAAAGGACATTTGTTTGCAATTAGGAGAAGGGCCACCAAGACCAACTAAAATTAAGTAGCTCGTGTCCATATCTTTTACCATACTCATCTTAAAGATAGAAAAAACCGTTGTTACAAGCTTCCAAAAATTATTCTTATATTTTTTCTATAATTGTTCAATTACAAATTTTATGTTTGAAGGTTGAACACTGTTCAACATGGTCGCCCATAGGCTGAATTTTAGGGGGGGCTTACCTAGTTTAATCGGCACTTCCAGTGCTGTATAAATGAAATCTCAAGACAAAATACCATAGGTAGCGCAATAGCGCTGCCTAAGTAAAGAGCGATGTGGTCATAATATATATTTTTCTTTTAGACAAGGGCACTTCTTACAGAAAGAAATATCACAGGAACTTCAAAAGAGCTCATGGAGGACAACCAGCTCCCCCTCCCCCACGTCAATCATTTCCCCAAACACATCCGGTCAAAATTGTGAGATATCAATTTTTTCAGTGTAGTTTAAAGGTCCGGAAATTATCACTTTGAGAATGACAACCCCCCCCCAAAACAAAAACTCAGAGCAAGGGTCGTAAGTTATGCCCAGTGGGGATATAAAGTTTTTCATGGAAAGGGTGGTCGTATAAACCTCAGAGGGGGCTCATTTGATTGTTAATCAGAAGTTCTACTGGCCTTTCTAACAGTCAAAAGGAATTGGAGGTCATCCAGCCCCCCTTGCCGTACACCAATCATTTCCCGAAACACATTCCATCATAATTTTTTAGATAGCCATTTTGTTCAGTTTAGTTGAAAGCTCCATGAAAATAAACCCCCTCCATATAGCCATCAAGTCAAGGGTTGTAAGTTACGCCTTGGGGGCATATTAGGTTTTATAGAAATTGTGGTCGTATAAACTTCAAAGAGGACTCATTGGATTGGTAATCAGAAGTTCTAGTGCTCTTTTTAAGAGTCAAAGTGATCAGAAGGCAAACATCCTCCCCCCCCCCCCCCACAAACACGTAATGTTCTCCCGAAACGCATCTGATAGAAATTTTAAGATGGCAATTTGTTGTCGTAGAAATTTCGAAAAGGGCTCAGTCGGTTCGTAATTAAAAGGGCTAGAGCCATCTTTAATAGTCAAAAGTTATTGGAGGGCAACCATCCCCCCACACCCATCATTTCCCCAAACACTTCTAGTCAAAATTTCGAGTTAGTTATTTTGTTTGACGTAGTTTAAAAGTCCAGAAATTAGGTCTTTGGGGATGAGAACACCCTCACAGTCCTCAGGACAAGGGTTGTAAGGTATGCCCCGACGGCATTTAAGGGTTTTCTGGAAACCGTGGTCGTACAAACTTTGGAGGGGGCTCATTGGATTGGAAATAGGAAGTTGAAGAGCCATTTTTAAGAGTCAAATTTATCGGAGGGCAGCTATACTCCCCCCCTCCACGTCATATTTTCCCCCAATGCATCCGATAGAAATTTTAAGATAGCCATTTGTTCAAAATAGTCCAAAGATCTCATAACACGACCTTTGGGGTTTACACAACATCCCAGAGTATGAGGATAAGGGTTTTAAGTTATACCCCGGGGGATGTAAGGTTTTTATTAAGAGGTGGTCTTGTGAACTTTAGAGGAGGCTCATTTGATTGGAAATGCATAGTTATAGTTCCATTTTAAGAGTCAAGCATGATGGAGAGAAAACAAGCTTTCCAAAGAAAAGTAAAGATCTCCATTAAGCCAAAAATGGGAAGAAATGAAGTCAAGTAATCATTCAAGCGTAAAAATTCCACAAATAACTATCAATAAATAAATGCAACTCAAAATGAACGGAAACTAGAATAAATAGCCGAGTCAAACTCGAAACGAGCAAAAATTAACATTAGTAGGCCTGATAACCCCCATTCCTTCCCAAGGCCAGAACATAATTTGCACTTTACTGAAAGAATATAAATGTTTTTACTTTTATAACTTTAATAAATCAAATAATATTCAGATTTTGATTACTAAATATCAGTAAATGTATATTAAACTGACAATGTACATTCATTTGTATTTTTTTCAGTAAAGGGCAAATTATGTTCTGGCCTTGGGAAGGCATAGGGGTTTTGAGCCCAACTTATATTAATTTCTGCTCGTTTTGAATTTGACTCGGTTATTTATTGTATTTTCTGCTCGTTTTGGGTTTCATTTATTTATCGATGCTGATTTGTGGTAGTTTCACGCTTGGTAGATTATTTGATTTTATTTTTGCTCATTTTTATTTAACGGAGTTCTTTACTTTTCTTTGAAAACTTATTTTGTGGAAAAAGTTTTTTAAAATTAATTTCTGTTCGTTTTATATTGACATAGTCTTTTCAGAGAAAAAGAAAATAATACTTTAAATCTTTTCATTTTTTAAGAATCTATAGTTTGGCCTGCTATTTGTATGCTGGGGAAAAATTTCAGCAATTTTTAACAACATACACCCTCTTAAAAATCTGGACACAAATAGTAGTGTTTAATTTAGTTTCATACCTCCTCTAGTTGACCTGAAATGGAAAACTTGATACCATTCGCAAAAAAAATCTGTTTACTTTCTTTGATAGCTTGGATACACTTACGCTATTTTGATTTGGTTAAATTTTAAGAGCAAAAGCAGCCCCAAAAGTTTGAACATAATACCCTCAGTCGTTCTTGGGATACTGCTGAGATGCCTTATTGGGAATTAGCATTAACACAGTGCATTTTGATTTAATCTTAGGGCAACATTTAGTTTTTAAACATAAAGTCAAATGGGAGGGTGGGTGTGGGAGGGAGATTAGTTTCCCTCCAATCAATTTCGACTATTAAAAAGGGCATCAGCCCTTTCTATTTTCAATCGAATGAGCCCTTTTCGAAGTTCCTACGAAAACTCCTTTGATACAAAGTGCCCTGGTCTAAACAACAACAACAACAACAAAATAATACATTATAATCACATCGATCTTTAATATGAAAATATCAAGCCTTCCAATTACTTCCCACTATTAAAAAGGGCACTAGGCCTTTCGAATTCAATTCGAATGAGCCTTTTTCGAGTTTCTACGACAACACTTCCTATAAACACCTTATATGGCCCCAGGGCATAAATTACAACTCTTACCCTAAGGACTGTGAGGGTGGTTGTCATCCTCTAAGACCTAATTTCCAGAACTTTCAACTACGTTACACAAAATGACTATCTCAAAATTTTGATTGGATGTGTCTGGGAAAATGGTGGGCGTGAGAGGGGTGTTAGTCTTTCTCCAATCACTTTCAACTATTAAAAAAGGCACTAGCCCTTTCAATTTCCTATCAAACGAGCCCTTTTGAAGTTTATACGACATGCTTTCAATAAAAACCTTATATGCCCCCAGGGGATAACTTACAACCCTCACCCTGAGAAATAGGTGGGGGGTTGTCATCCTCACAGACCTAATTTCCAGAACTTTCTACTACGTTGAACAAAATGGTTATCTGAAAATTTTGATTGGATGTTTGTTGGTGTTTGTTGCCTTCCAACCACTTTCGACTATTAAGAAGGGCACTAGCCATTTCAATTTCCAATTGAATGAGTCATTTTTGAATTTTTTACGACGACGCGTTCAGTAAAAGTCTTATATACCCCCAGGGCATAACTTACAACCCTTGCCCTGAGGGCTGTGGGGGAGTGTCCTCCTCAAAAACATAATATCTATCTGGAAATCCAAAACACTGAATAAAATGGCAATCTAAAAATTTTGATTGGATGTGTTTGGGGAAAAGGTGGGCGAGAGAGGGGGACTAGTTGCCCTTAAATCACTTTCGACTATTAAAAAGGGCACTAGACCTTAGAACTTCCAATCGAATGAGCCCTTTTTCAAGTTTCTACGACAAAGATTTCAATAAAAACTTATATGACCCCATGGCATAACTTATAACCCTTGCTCTGAAGACTGTGGGGGGAGTGTCCTGCTCAAAGGTATAATTTCCTGAACTTTAACTGCGTGGAACAAAATGGCTATCTCAAAATTTTTATTGGATGTGTTTGGGGAAATGGTGGGCGTGGAAGGGGTGTTAGTAGCCTTCCAATTACTTTTAACTATTAAAAAGGGCACAAGCCATTTCAATTTCTAATCAAATGAGCCCTTTTTGAAGTTTCTACGACAACGCGTTCTATAAAACTGTATATGCCCCCAGGGCATAACTTACAACCCTTGTCCTGAGGGCTGTGAGGAGGTTGTCATCCTCAAAGACCTAATTTCCAGAACTTAAAACTACGTTGAACAAAATGCCTTTGTCAAAATTTTGATTGGATGTGTTTGGGGGAATGGTGGGCGTGAGAGAGGGGTTAGTTACCGTCCAATCAGTTTCAACTATTAAAAAGGGCACTATCCCTCTCAATTTCCAATTGAATAAGCCCCTTTTGAAGTTTTTACGACAACTCTATCATTAAAAACCTTATATGCCCCCTGGGCATAACTTACAACCTTTGCCCTGGGGACTCTCGGGGGTTTGTCATCCTTAAATACATAATTTCCAGAACTTTCAACTACTTTGAATAAAATGGCTATCTCTAAGCTTTAATTGAATGTGTTTAAGGAAATGGTGGGCGTGAGAGGGGGGTTAGTTGCCCATTTCAATAAAAACCTTGTATGCCCCCAGGGCATAACTTATAACCCTTGTCCTGAAGACTATGGGGAGAGTGTCCTGCTCAAAGGTATAATTTCCTGAACTTTAAACTTCATGGAACAAAATGGCTATCAAGAAATTTTGATCGGATATGTTTGGGGAAATGGTGGGCTTGGAAGGGGTGAGTAGAGATGCCTCAGGAGGTCTTGTCAGCACACCATATATGGGCATAGAACCACGTGGTTTATGGTTTTTGTCAGTGAGAATGAAAAAACAGGAATTTTGTCACATTTATGGATGTTTTCATGGATGGTTATGTGTGTTGGTCGATTTATTTGATGTTTTTCATGGATGTTTTATGGTTTTTGTCAGTGAGAATTTGAAAAACAGGAATTTTGTCACATTTATGGATGTTTTTATGGTTTTTGTCAGTGAGAATTTGAAAAAACAGGAATTTTGTCACATTTATGGATGTTTTTATGGTTTTTGTCAGTGAGAATGAAAAAACAGGAACTTTCTCACATTTATGTCTGTTTTTATGGTTTTTGTCAGTGAAAATGGAAAAACCGGAAACTTTCTCACTTTAATGGATTATTGAGTCTAATGGGGGTAGGTCAATGACACTTCCTTCTTGTTGTTGCTCGATGCAAATGTTATTATCCAGAAATAGTATTTGTTGTTGTTGCTCGAGCCAAATGTTATGAGTTTCCTGGAAACAGTTAGATCACGTGTTTCCTTCTCAGCCAATCAGAGGGCTGGTTACATATTAGCGGCGGAGGGAATATAAGGAAAGGATTTTTGCTAAAGTTTTATCAGTCTGTGAATAGAATTCAAAGAGAATAGTTTATTTGGATATATATTTGTGTTGATGGCGAGTGGAATGTTTACCCTATTAGAAGTTGATAGTGGAGTTGATGGTAATAATACAAGAGCACCAAACATTACGGTGGAAATTACGAAAGGATCGCGGCTTTGTCTGGAATGGGATGCAGTATATGCAAGATATGTGATATCCTTGAGCAAATTTAAAATGGAAGATCAATTATGTTTCGCTGCAAAAGTTGATATAGCACATGTGAATAGACTTCAATGTGCTTTAAGTGCATTAGTGAAACATATCGAAGACAATAAACTCTATCGCTAATTGTACATGCTTTTCTGGTTAGAGCTGACGAATCAGGGTCAGTCTAGAGTCAACAGTCAGAGTGAAAGGATTGAAAAATGAATAAATTTGAGAAAGAGAGAATTAGATCAAATCTAGTGTTTATGGAAAAACATTTGATTTTGGATGATGATTTTCTCGAGTTATCTCTTCAACGCAGGATATTCTCTCAGGCAACACTTGAAAATATAATGAAAACTGATTCTCCCCCATTTGACTATTGTATGAAACTTTTAAAATGTGATTCAAATGCTTATACTCAATTTATTGATATATTAATTGGAACAAGGCGGAATCATATTGTGGATATACTTTTGAAATCATTGCCAATGTAGATGGCTCCTCTTTCGAAAGAGGTAACGTCACAGAGTTACTCCTCTCCCCTTTCCTCCACTTTGAATTTATCGAGCGAAGACGATCAGTTTCGTTTTAGCTGTGAGAGAGTTGACATCGGAAACCAAAAAAATGTTCTATATATGCCCATTGTACATGTACACTCTTGGTAGTTGGACTCAATGTGAGAATTGTACAATTATTGATGACTATAGTGAAAAGTGTAAATTATGTAATCCTTGCAAATTACATAGAGGCTATGCAGTACAAATTAAAGGATGTAATTCATGTCTTGAGGAGGTGTGTGACTCTCACCCTAGCGGGCACCTGTGCTCCAATTGTCACCATGATAAATGTGATCAGTGGGAGAATACTTACCCTGCTATGATTGGAAAGAATCCTAAACGTAATTTTAGTTTATTTCTACGGGATTGGTATCGTCGTGGATTTAAATTATTCTGGGAAGAGGAATCTGGTCTACGATTCAACTGTTGGGGTAACAAGACAATCTGGTTTCTACGTCATCGCTGTGACGACACTGCCTACTATGACTATAAACCAAGTGATTTTTATTTGGCAGTTACCGAATGTGATTCACCACTTGAAAACACTGTATGTGATATTGCTTTAAATAGACAGATTGAAACTCGTGAATTTCATAATATGAATGCAAATAGTATCATTGACTATACAAAGAGATATGACAAGAGTGAAGTTACATTGTACTGCAGAAAATGTGACCCTGACTTTGCAGTCAACCAAGATCAATATACAGTGAATCCAAATGATTTACCAGCATTAGTGGTTCACGAGAGTTGCCTATACACCGATGAAGAAATCTAAAAGTGAAGATTTAAAGACATTGTTGTATATATACATTTTATTAATAAACAAATTCACAAACATTTTTTAAGCACTTTACTCTTAGGGCACTGAAATCAATATTAAATACACTTGTAAGTATATTTTCCACTAGAAAGTCGTTCAGACGTGGATTGTCACCATAAATGTGGAGAAACTGCTTGTAAGTATAGCCACGACATCGGAACACAAAATATAGTAGCGCATGGAAGCCACAGCTTTTAGTCGTTAGATTCTGCACCCTCTTTCGATTATGAATAATAGTTTTCCCACTGCTCTCAATATAGTTGCTGATGTGAGGCGTGTAGAATGTATAGGGTAGGCCAAGAGGATCAAAAAATTCAATCGTCTTCATTGTTTGATAGATGCACAGCCATTGACCCGTCAGCACAGTCGATGGACTGCTATTAACAATAATCAAGGTATTGTTCGCACTTTGAATTTTTCCAAGATAGTCTGAGGGTAGACAATAGGATTTGTACTGGGACATGTAGGGGTCCATATTAAATACATTGATTATTTGACTGGTGTTCATGGCGCCAAATCTAGTAGAATACTGCCTTCGGGAGTGATTTCCCAATAGTTTTCATACTGATTTAGTGAGATTAGTGTAATACTCTCAGCCAATGGGTTGGCAAATGTACACTCTAAACGCACAGGCCCCGTACGTACTATACTCATATCCTGTGTGCCAGAAAAATCCAATACAATGATACCATGTGTTTTAGCAAACATTTCTTCGGTTATACCATTTTCAAATAGTTGCGAATCATGATCTAGGGTTTGCATGGTCAGCTCATACAATGTTCTATAGGATTTATCAAAAGATAGATTGTAGAGCGGGATACCGTTTACTTTGCATACAAGAGATGAAAGTCCAAACATTTCGAATTTATGTGGGCATTCAGTCCACGATCCTATTGCACTGGCGCTCTTTACAAATGCCAATACAAGTTTCGAGGGGATTTCGCCATTGATAAAGGATGAATCGGTGAAGGTGCGTGACCCCATGGCAATATGACGTTGATTGGTGAATGTATGAGGAACAAGTAGTTTAATATTATTTCCATTGGCTCTCAGTTTTTCCACGGCCAAAGCAACAGAACTCATAACCTGCTGTTTGCGTACATGAAGTATTGCCAAGGTGAGGGAGAGACTTACATCGGGATTGGCAGCAAGTTCTTTGCTCAATATGAAACTGGATGGTGCAAGCGTCAATTTTATATCCACTTTAACATTGGGCGGCAGCCATTGGGGTATATTAAATATTTCATGATATATTTTTCCAACTAAATGTAATTCACTAGTTGTAGCATTTTTAAGTGCATCTGTACTATCAGTATTAGTAATATATTCATATCCATTGGAGGCGCCTCTCAATTCCTTGTATGACTTGGGTGTCATCA
>JAQQPU010007698.1:0-13894 GCA_029168905.1 Artemia sp. Kazakhstan ARC1039
TCTTGTTTGTAGTTATTTTTATTCGATTCAAACTTGATTTGCATATTCTTTTTAAGTTTCACTCGTTTTAAGATTTATTTATTCATTTACATTAATATATATTGTATGTTTGTTCGCATTGATTGTTTATTTAATTTCGGTTCGTTTTAAGTTTCATTTATACTTTAATAGCAAAATATTTGTTTTCGTTTTAAGCTTGATTTTCATATTCAATCTAAGCATTACTCGCTTTAAGATCTATTTATTCATTTATATTATTACTTGTTGTATGTTTTTGCTATGATTGTTTATTTAATTTCTGTTCGTTTTGGGTTTCATTTATTCTTTAATAGTGATTTCTGGTCGTTTTGAGTTTGAATTTTAACAGGTATTTGTATCTCCTGAGCTTAAGTTTAAAATGGCCTTTACTTTTCTTTGAAAAACTTATTTTTTGGAAAGTTTTTTTTTAATTAATTTTCATTAAGAATCCAATTCCCGATTTTTTCGTAAATTCTTAAGATAATATACGCTTAACCAAGTCAAACAATCACATTTGTTCCAGACAATACTTCTTCTTTTTTCAAACTCATAAAACATTCACTCAGATTTTATTCACTCTTTGGTACTTCAATTTCATACTAAAATGGTCAATCGTATCTGCCAAAGCACAAGCAATAGCATTGGATAGCAAAGTAAATACAAATGAATCAGAAAGGCATGCCATAGATAGCAACATGGCCTCTTAGGGATGCGTTCATAATCTAAGTAGCTATCGTCTAGACAAGAAGGGTCATGGAGGGGAGGCGGAGGGATATCTTCCCTCCCCCATTGTGTTTGACTGATGTTTAAAAATATCACGGCGTGAACCGGTACGATTTTTGCTGATATCTCTATGGTTCTAAAAACAGTCTGTAAAAGTGACCCAACCAGTCAGTGGAATCCATTACCCCTCTCCCATAAAAAAAAGAAAAAAGAAAGACTGGCTATTAACGCATCGGACCTAGGCTGTGAAAATAGTCTATTTTGAATTTTAAAACTAGCTCGAGCATAAGAGTTGATTAAAAATTTCAACGCCGCTGGTGAACCCTCATGGATCATTAACTTGCGACGAAAAATAAACTAACGTTTTGCATGATAACACAGCTACGATAATCCGGGTGAATGTGATTTTGCTACTTTTTTTATTGGGAGTTTGATACTTTCTATATAATTATAAAAAAAACTGTTGGGCTGCAAGAGGGCCTTTTTGGTGCTTTCACGTGCAACTGTGGCTGTTCCACTATTATATTTCATGGCCACCGCTAGAATGTTGTGCAGTTAAGTTTGATTTTTGGATTCGACTTTATGTCTCATGACCTGCGATTTGACTACAACAACTGGCTCAATGCGACTACCCTTGGAGATTGAAAAAAAAGAAACATCACTACTACCCTTGCAAAAGCTCGATTTCCGTTGTTTTTTTTCCAGATGGGGATTTTAAACCTTAGGTCAAGGGTCTTCAGTAATGGCAGTTTCAATGGTGTACTTTTTATTTCGATATGGTGTCACATTTGAAGGGTTTTCGACTTTTTTTTTTAATCCTCGAAAGATTCTTTTCATAATCACAAAATGCTCTTCACTTTGATCTAAATCAAATATACTATTTTTTTTATCTTTTTTCAGTGATTTGTTGAGATTCATAATCTGTGGCTCCGAGTTTCTTCTGTAACATTTCCCTATTTCTATCTTAATTTGGCTTACTTTTTTTCAGTCCAAACACGAACGAACGAACTTGATTTTATACATATAATAGCGAAGAGCCGGTTGTTTAGCTAGAAAAACCTGACTTCGCTGACTTTTTGTCGCCCTCTTCGTTCGCTCACTACGGTCGAGATATCGCACTTTCAGCTTTGACGTCACGGTTTCTAATTTCTTTTTTCATTTATATGTTTTTCGAACATTTATAGTATATGTCATTCTCCTGGTTCCAAAATTCGAACAAAATGTGAAAATGGGTGAAATATACAGAAATTAAATAATGTATCATAAAAACAGGCATTTCGAAAGGGGAGGGTCATGGGTTAGAAGACTTGTACCTACCAATAATATCCCCTCCCCCCAAAAAAACAACAACAGATATGCAAAACAAAAAGTTAGATTGAAAATTGTTTCAGTATTCACACCAAACAACTGTCAGCAATTCAAGATTAAAATATAATTTTTAATTTGCGTAAAAGTCAAAATTTTCAGTTTGTGAGGCTGCTAATGACTATTTTGATGCTAAGATCGAATGTGACTGTCCCAAGAAAACAAGTTTAATAAATAGCGGATGATTTTTACCATATTATTTAAGGGCTTTTAAAGTAGCTATTTTCAAACATGATGCTGAAATTGCAATTTTACCCTCACAAAATGCGGTATTCATGTTGCACAAATGACTTCCAGTTCCCACTAGGACCTACAGTTTGTAATGAAAGATTCTTTAGCTTGTTAATTAAATTGTCTAGCTTTGTGCGAAAGCAAAACACAAGGTATGTATAAAAGACACTCCAATTTTTTTTTGAGGGGGGGGCGGGATGCACCACAGCTCCCAGGTACCTTGGAGACCTCTTCTATGGACTAATTATTGCGGTGAAAAATTTGATAGAGAATGTGTTATAGGCACGGAAGTTATAATGTCAAAGTGTAAAGTGCTATTGTTTGATTTGTTCCATTTTTTTTTCTCTTATTTTGTGTATATGGCCATTGGCTTTTGAATACACATATATGTATGTATTAATGTATATATTATACAAATGGTTTTTATTCTCCATAAAAGTTGGCCCTGTTATGTAACTATAGATTAAAATATGTAACCTTAAAAGGGAATGAACTAGTAGTAACTGCCAATTTAAAGGCACCATCTCTTAGTTGGAAGCGAGGCCCAGGAGGGTCTTCGCTTCTTTATTGATAGCGTGGAGGGATATGTTTCGAGTTAAGGCAGCATTGATTCCTCGGTCTGAAATTAATCTTTTAGAAACTTCTTCGTCGTTCGGGTTCTTTTCTTTACTTAGAAACTGATCATTCATGCTAAAGCAAAAGAGAAGCAGACTTAGTTCTGCATGTATCTTTGTTCCAAAATGCCATACATCCAATATGTATATGTAATATTTTTGTATTTATTTTTAACTTTACAATGATTCTCTTGCTGTTAAACTAAGTGTATAATATTCATTCGACAGAGGCCTGCAAAACTTTGCTAATCACAATTTTGAACAATGCAGTTTTTGGACTTAAAAACGGAATGTGCAGGAGACAAAAATTAGCAATTTCGACACCTACTCTTCTACGCTTTTCATCGAGGCCAAAAAGCTGATGAAGCAGCCCGGGACATTTGCAGAGCATGTAAAGGTGTCATAGGCGATTTTACAGCACGAAATGGTTTGCAAAGTTCAAAAATGGAGGTTTTGACGTCGACATCAATGCGGAAGACCTTCTGAATTCGACGAAGATAGTTTCAAAGTACTTTTGAAGGAGAAAAATCGCCAAACAAGTCGAAAATTGGCCAAAAAATTGACTGCGATCATAAAACAATTCTCAATCATCTTCATTCAATGGAACTTGTAAAGTTTAAATAAAAGTATAATAAAAATGTCACGACCTTATTCTCCAGCCTATAGGCAATTTATATTTTGCTTTTAGGAAAGAAACAACTAAACCTTCAAGGTTTCCAGTTCATGCTTAACAGTCACAAACTGGAAGTCATTTGTGAAACATAGAATGACTGTGTTTTATTTTAGAATAATTTTTCAGCTCTAAGATAACTCAGCATTGACAACATGAACGAAAACTTCGATTTTGGTATCATTTGAAATTACTTTAAATTTTGACTGGTAGAGAGTTGTGTGATAACCCACAATTACGCTAACGTACCCAATCGACACCGCTGATTTTGATCGGCTGCATTGGTCTGGTTGTTTCTTCATTAACGATTGGACCTGTGTCTGGTGCAGCGGCACCTTGTCATCAACTGAGGGTGCCTATTTCGCTGCGGATTTCTTAATATTTCGCTAGGATGATTACATTTTCTTAATTCACCTGAAAGCTTTGGTTAAGAATCGAACTTGAACTCTGCGACAACCTGCGGTAGTCTGAAGCCTCTAAAAGCGATTTCGTTTTTATTACAGTATAAAATTGAGATATTATTAGTATGTCACCATGAAGAATTGGCTGCATTAGTACATAGTTTGTTTATGTGAGGATAAGTTTAAATTCACTTTAATTCAAGCCTGCAAATTAAAATGATAATAGAAATTGTGAATGACTCAATTAATTCCTATTCTTTTGTGTTATATAAAGTGTTGTGTTATATAAAGGGATTTCAACAAAAAGAAATTCATTAACTATTCAAAAAACGCGAAAACGGATATATCTGAGAACAAAAGTAGCTTTGAAAGCATACAATTGTTACAAACACGAGGAATTACATTAAATCAAAAATCAATTTAGGACACACGAAACGCTTGAGATCTAAAACAAAAATGTATTTCGCAACCAATAAAAGGGAAAGTATTCGGCAAAGATAAAAGGCAATGTTTCGTATTGCATAACAGTACTCAGAATGGGTATGAAATTACGGAAGCTAAAAATATATCCGCATGCTTCCTTTCGTAAGCATTAACACTGTAAATTTGTTCGAATTTAGAAGGAGAAACTCATTATTGGACTCATCTTCCTTTGGATTGCTCAGCATTGCTAAGGGTAGTCCAATATGTAAAAATGTTTAGGTGTAAAATAAATCTACTCTGAACCCATTAACCCCCTTCTTTTGTTGCACAAAAATCTATTTCGATACTCATCAACGTTTTGGTATCCTGGATAGTGTTCCTGATACTACTACTAAAACTGATTTGAAAAAATAGTTTCAAGATTGCTTATTCGCTCCGGAGTATAACTGTCTATGCGTCCAAGAGGAGCCGTCAATCGTCATCATCAATTTGCACTGCTTTTATTTTACTCAAAATTTACCAGAATTTTGTACATTAAATTATCAACCATAAGATGATAAGATTTAATGTGATATATGTTGCATAGACTGAGTAATGTTTGTTCGTTTTGAGTTTCAATTCCGCTCTTTATTTTCATCAGAAAAACTTAGTTTTGTTTTATTAGTAAAGTCTGTGAGGTGCCATGTATGGAGGGTTGTAACGCCCACCTTATGTCCTTTTTACGGCGATCTAAGTATCTAATTCTTGCAAACATCCTGCGCTGAGACGTTTTGCAGTTAGAAAGAGAGGCATTTGGTCTAAAGAGAATCAGAGAGTAGGTAAATATATGTCCTCGTTTATTTTCATTTTTTAGATGAAGGAAATTGTGCCAATTGGGAGAAGGCAATGCCCCCCTCTAGATCTTGGAAAATACCTTTTTTTGCAACTTCATTAAAAAAATCCAAGCCCCCCATCATTCTCGTAAATAAGTGCCACCGAAAGAAGAGCTTACCCAATGGGGTTTTCTGAAGTTTTTCTAATCCTGAAGCTTCCAATGACTATGAAAGATAAGTATTACAGTTATAAATTATAGGCGGAAAAATCTACCTTTTAAACTGTACTGAATTAAGACAATATTTTTAGTTGATAACTATATTAAAATCATACATAAAATTTTGCAAAACAGTACAACGCCAGCAGGTTACCTAACACATACGAAAAAGGGCTACCTCCTTTTGATCGTCTTTTCAGCGTAACAGCTTTGTAGAATTGCTGAGTTTTACAGACTAAGGCAAGGCTGTGGTTAGTTCCCAATGGAAAGAGTTTTACTAATCATTGAACCATTTACAAGAAATATCAGTACCCAACGAATTAGCCACTGCGACGCAGTACGCATGGTAACAGTCCCAACCGTCACCCTCTTTCGGCAGCCCTACATTCCCATTAAAAGTACAAATCATTCTCATAGAAAAATTTAAGACAAAGAAAAACCTTCAGAACAGAAATATATTTTGAATTATTATACCAAGCGAGCAGTGTATTGGAATTCAGGACTATTTTCATATTCACAAATATCCAGTGCCACCTCACAGCTCTCTTTCACCACCCTTGCTTCGTCCTTCAAATAAGCTTCAAGAATTTCACGGCATTCTGGTGCTGCTATTGACCCAAGAGCTTCAGCACATTCATGCCTTACCATTTCACTTTCTTCGGGCAGCTCTAGTCGCTCTTTCAGTTGTTGAATAACTAAAGGACTCTGTATCTGACCGAGAACGTAAGCAATTTCGTGACGAAAAAGAGCTCCTTTGCATCGAAGTCCTATAAAAAGAAGAAGAAGTTATCACTGAACAGCTAAAATTAGATGTTTCAACATTGAAATTATGTTCGTCATCCCTCAAAAGACGTCATCCATAGTCCTTTGGCATTGAAAAATTAAGAGAAACTCACAAATTTCATTCGGAAAATGACACAACCAAAGTGTACTAGCTCCTGATATAACCCATAATTTACCCTTCTTCAGATCTCAAGGCTCGTTTTTCTCACTGCGTTATGAATTTTACTGCTAATATTTCAAACCTAAATTCTGTACCAATTCTATTGTTTTCTTCGGTACATTATATTTAGAAGGATCATCATGCACGAGTATATAATAATAATAATACTTTGTTTATGCACGCTCATGAACAAAAAATGACAAGCGGAGTACAAACAGAGAAAAAGGAAAAACGCAAAGAAACTACAACAATCAAAATCATACACACTATAATACCACGCTAACTAATCAGCACAGTCATAAAAGGTGTGCACCGGCAATAACTCGGATAATTTTTCGAATGATTTTTTTCTAGCATGATTTTCCAGATCTGGCAGTACTTCGGTCTGGTACGAGCTCAGGAGACGAGTGTTACGTTCGTATAACGGTAGACGCAGCAAAAATTTCAGATACTTGCAATAAACTGATCGAAGTTTAATTTTTTCTGTTGCCGTTAACCAATCCCATACCGGTGAGATATATAGAAGATGTGGCAAAGCAATCGCTGAATAAAATCGTGATAGCACTTTTCTATTGTAACTATACTTGAGTGGTAACTAAATCGAATCGCGGTAGATACATTTTCGATAAGCAGGGTCCTAGAACTGATGATCCTAGCAGAGGCGGCCACGACGAGGTGCACGAAAAAAGTGACTTTAGTTACTTGAGGACACGAAAAAAGTGGCAAAAAGTGACTGCTCAGAAGCTGTCAGAGCATAGTCAGATGGATTACACGGATCAAAATTACTACCGTAAGATCATCACAGGCCTATGAGAGCCCAAGAAGTTACGGGCAGAAAGGATGAAATCCTTATTTTTTTCTTCAACTGATTTTATTTACTTATACAAACGATGCCTTCGGTAAATGTACGTTTTCGATTATGGCACTAGGAACGAAAACTGATTTATTGAATAACAAGCGTCCGCCACGACTAGGTATAAGCAATCACTGGATATTATGTCATCACTTCTTTGACTTTTTCGAAAGGCGATCAATTAGTTAGGATTTCCTCTTCAGAACAAATACTTCAACCGATTCAGCATCATCTACCCTTTCCCTTTCTTAGGAGCGAGCTTTTAATGCTGCTTCCAGCATACTTTGAGCAAGGCCAATGTTCGGGAAGTCCTTCTCTTCCACAGCTTTCTTCAACCGTTCCCCTGCCTCTCTCAGATGGGTATCGCCTATTTCCTTCTGCTTAACCATCTATTTTTTTTCGTACAATGTCTGACTCTATGGCCGCTATTTTCTGCTTCTTCCGCGCCATCTCCTGGATTTCTTGTGCAGCATCTTCCTTCTCAGCTTCAAGCTTCTCTCTCTCTGATTCTTATTGTCTTCATTCAATAAGGAATAGTTCATAGCTGGCTCTAGCTGATCTACCCAGACAAAGCAGCTTCTTTGTGATCAGCACACACACTAGTCTGTTCTCAAGGTCGAGGAGCTCATCCGCAGCAAAAGCCTTAGCATTCAATGTCCGCTCTTCTGTACACGCTTGAAGGCTAGTCATCAGCAGAGCTGACCGAGAAAATCCTCTCTCTACGTCTGCACTTCAATGACAGAGCGACAGAGCTGCCTGGACGATCCAACCTAAGGTCTGATATTTGGTTTCACCAGATGGCGTCTTCAGTTCCAGGATCTTTTGCCTGCAGCTGTCGATTCGAGTACTCTCCGTGGGTGGCGGCACAGGGTCTGACTGTAATAACAACCATCCTCCCTGGACTTGCTCGATATCCATCTCAAATGGAAGTTCTCTCATGATGTGGAAGATATCACTGCATTTCGTTCTTTGGCAATCTGGACTGGGAGGGCTTAGGCAGGCAAGGCTTCGGAAAAACTCGTTGTTCACAGGGCATTTTGTCAGCAGGTACTGTACAGCAGCTTTGATAAGCTTTCTAATTCTCAGAAAAAAATTTCCTGTCTTTCAGAATAACGAATCCAGAATCTAAGAATCCAGGGCAGCAATCATTATACAAGGGTTGCTTAGGTAAACATCTGCAATACAAACTAAGCCTTCAAAACCACCGAGAATCCGAAGATTGACATCATCAGCCGGCACAATCTGCCCCAAAAGAACTGTGCATAATCGTCTCAGCTCAAAGTGTACCCCATGAATTAACTGCTCCTGTCGTTGAAATACACTGGTAAAAGCGGTGAAAGTTGCTGCAGAGCTTACAATAAACTCAATTTCGGCTTTCGTTATTTGCTTTTTTAGCCATTTTACAATTTCCAACTATTTGGCATTTGACATCAGGTACTCCAGACAATTTTTCTTTGGCACAAATTCTAGCATTCGTGGGCAAGAATACGTTAGACCGGTTATAGATGGCAGCACACCCGCTCAGACACACAGTCATAGTGAGAGAGACATGCAAAAAGTTAGGTTAATTCAGGTTCACTTAGAGTGGCATGCAGGCCGCTGTTCCATCAAGCGGCTCACTGCTTCCCCTATGGTGAGCCATCTTGTGGGGACGTGCTTCATAAACTTACGCTGAGGAACTTTAACTCTCCGTTGGCACTGGTTGAAATCGTCAGAACGAGCTGGCCATCCCGTGAAAAAGTGGTAAACATCGATGATCATATCAGAGCACTCCTCCCCGAGTTTTTGCAGCCCTTTCAGGAATGCATTATGCACTGCATGAATGTTGCAGGTTCCCATATTCAATAGGCCTTTTGAATACCTTTTTCACTTTTCTGATTCTATGATGGGCCACACTTTCTTATTGACACTGGGCCATCACTTGTAAGCATCAGCAATCTCTCAAGTGAAAGTTCTGCATCTTCAATACTCTGCAGGATTTTCTGGATCTTCACTGGTTGCATGTCCCATATAATATGTCCGAAGATACCAACTAGCCACTTGTTTCCGCTCTTTTGACCAGTATCGAACTCTTATTTGGACCTCCTCTACCCCACCATTGTTCGTTGTTTCATCATATTCCAGCACAAAGTCAGAATTCTGAATGTGTTCAACTAGAATTTCTCAAAAGTACGGATAAATAGCCTCCGTCAACAAGCATGTAATTTTTTTAGCATTTAACGACAAGCCTTGTGGTACAGCATCAGGGAACATTGTTCGGAACACTTCGGCAATATGATCACACGAAGCTGCAGCAAAAGAACTAGCAATACTCTTTAAAATCCACACTATCTCCGCCCTTGACGCTGCATCTCGCTCGCGGAGCATTTCCAGATTCTTTTATGGTACGCTATCGTCACTCTGTGAGTTTGGGTGGTTTCCGGCTGGAGCTGATGCAGCGAGTCTCAACTGACGCTGGTTTAACATGACAGAAGCATTTTTTTTGTGATCTTGTGCAGCTGAATGTTGAAGAAGGGCCTGGAATCCTTTCTGGCAGCTAAGTGTCTTTTTGCAAACTTTATAATAGAACGAGCTGTCACTCCCTTTTGTGCACCACTCTATCACATTATGCCCAGCACCGTCTTCCCTACTGAGCCAGCTCTCCAAAAATTTTGTCTTGCCCATTATTTTACAGCGACCTGATATAAGAATGGGTTTTAGGACGGAATTCGAAAACATATAAAGCTAATACAAATACAAACTGACAAAACCAATGGAAACACGAATTTAATCTTACATTTTGACGTCCTCAGACCTGTGGGCATGCATGCCTTTTGCAGGAAATGGTCTAAAATCAAAGAAACTGGCTAACACTAAAAACATACAGAAGGAATCTTGGCCTAACTGTCAATTTGCTAAGCAACCGGGCAAGAAAGTGTGCTAAGTAAACCAAGGGCCTGAAAAGAACCATAGGCAGTTATGGTATGGTAGAACTAATTCAATCTATCATCTTATCTGCAAAAGACTAGATCTTAACACACAAACACTAACCACGTTTATCACAGCCATATACATTATGCGTCTTGAAAAAACAGTCCAAACTATCAAAAAAAGATTTACCTTTTTTATGAATTACGCCACAGTCGACAGTCAACTATAACATACTGTTTCACCAAAAAAATTAGGTCCGAAACGTCGAAAAAAGTGACAGGTCCCAAAAAAAGTGACAAAAGTGACAAAAAGTGACTGCGGCCGATCCATGTGCTAGAGCCATACGTAACACCAAGGTACTTAAGTTGATGCACCGAAAATATTTTCGTTCCAATAATGATGACATAAGGCTCAATTCTAGATACTAGACCACGCGAGGGCGACCGCGGATAAATATCAATGAACTCTGTCTTTTGGGCATCCACTTTGATACCTAAGCAATTGTACCTACCAATCAGCAGGTCGAGGTTACCCTGGAAGCTTGCAAGGTTACTACTTATCATAAACACATCATCAGCGTAACATAATAAACTAAAATCACAAGGTCCTAGGAAGAACCCTCCATATATATGCTCTGTTACTGACGAAGTAAGAACATTTAACATCACCGGACTAAGAATTGATCCCTGTCGAAGCCCTCTAAAAAGCCTTATAGGACTAGATAATTCTTGACCCAGTTTAACCCGGATAAATGAATATCGATACCAACAAGAAAGGCAAGCTACTACATAAGCGTTAACACCATTTTCCAAATAATTAATAAAAATCTGGGCTTGAACTACCGAGTCGAAGGCAGACGATATATCGATACTACACACAAACAGGGGGCTCCCCGAACTTCCTGCTTTCGAGATAATACGCTTCAAAACCCGATGAGCGAACGCGCAGCTCAGATTTCGACAGAACCCAAACTGACGGTAATCTAAAGAGCATTTCGACGGCAAAATAATTCTTTCTAAAACTTTGCATAGGGTTGTAGATACTGTTATGGGACGATAACCAGAACATTCATTTGGGTTTTTACCCTTTTTGGGATATTACTCACAACACCCGCACAAAAAGATTTCGGGACCACTGCAGAATCTATGCACATTTGATACAGGAGTGTTAGATGTTCTAATAGTCGTGTACAACCATTAGACAGATGTTCAGACTAGATTATATCAAATCCAGGAGCTTTCCTTCTCTTTAGCTGTTTAATAGCAACCTTAACATCAGCTTTCTTAACTACAAACGAACTTCTCTTTTGAAGCAGGGGTTCTAGTTTACTTTTCAGTTCGAACTCACTAGCACTTTCAAGACCCGGATCTTTAGATCCAAAACCGGATTAATAATGTTTTGACCATTCATCTTCACTAATATTCGTAGCCGATGGCTTAGGCTGCGGTTTTGATTTTCTGAAGCAATTCCACATACTGGTTGATTTAAAGCGTCACTTGATGCTCTTTCTGCTTCGTTCAGTTGAGATTTTCGACTAGCAAACTATAGTCTTTTTTGTAGAACAAAACAAGTTATGTAAAATATCTGACCTAGGCTTATCTGATTCACGTCATATATGATACTATAGCTTTACGCGTCTTTTTGCGACTTTGATTGACGGACACTCATCCCAACCCGGCCGACGAGTTCCTTTTCTTACTCGACACTTTGGCACGGCAGCCGATTCTGCAACTTTCATAGCATGGATGATTTCCGAACAGTGTATATCTAAAGCGGTTGGGTCTTTCGTACCATGCATCAGTAGATGGAAAGTCACTTTTATTTTGTTCAAGATGTTGTCGCAAGTTTCTACATATACTTCACAGTTTATCTTACGCCACTCAGTCTTTGTGTAGAACATACCACCAGTGTTTCGTATCGAAGTTGGGCTAAACGGAACCCTGAAGTTTAGGCCAAGATGGTCACTCACAACATGATCAGAGTCAACTTGAACTGAACCGCTCAACTTTTAAGTTTGACAGTACATGGTCAATGTTGATCAAAGTGAAAAAATGGGTTTGTTTCAACCTCGGAGTTTTTATTATCTGAAGTTTGAACTATTTTTAACAAAATTGCTATCGCAAAATTTTTATCGGATGGGTTAGGGGAAAAAGGGCGTGGGGGGACTAGATTAAGCTTCGGTCTCTTTTGACTCTTTAAAAGTATACTAGAACTTTCTATTTTCAATCTAATGAGCCCACTCTGAAGTTTATACGAGTATTCCTTCTATAAGAACCATATATATCCCCAGAGTATAACTTACAACGCCTATCTCTGGGCCCTGGGCCCTGGGGGGTTGTTTCGACCCTGGAGTTTTAATATCTGATGGTTGACCTATTTTTAACAAAATGGTTTTTATCGGAAATTTTTATCGTATAGGTTTATCCATCCGAGACACCCAAAGGCGTGGAGGGCGGGAGGGGCTAGTTGCCCTCTGATCTTTTTTCACTCTGAGAAAATGAACATCTTTCAATTTCCATTCAAATGAACCCTCTCTGAAGTTTATACGAGCATGCCTTCCATAAGAACCACATATGCACCCAGAGCAATACCTACAACGCCTGCCCGGCCCTGGGGGGGATTGTGTCTACACAGGAGATTTTCTTATCTGATCTTTGAACTATTTTCAACAAAATGACGTTAAGGAGTTTTTGTTATATCATCTTTGAACTATTTTTAACAAAATGGCCACCTCAAATTTTTTATCAGATGTATTCGGGGAAAAAGGGCTTGGGGGGGGGCAGTTGCCCTCTGATCACTTTTCACTCTTAAAAAGGGAACTAGAACTCTCGGTTTCCAACCGAATGAGCCCCCTTTGAAGTTTATACGACGACCCCTTCTATATGAAGTGCCTCTGGGAAAAAATAAATGGAGTGTGGGGAGAGGCTAGCTGCCCTCCAATCCCTTTTGACTATAAAAAGTGAATTACAACTTTCAATTTCCAATCAAATGAGCCCTCTATGAATTTTATACGACCATCCCTTCCATAACAACTATATATGCCCCCAGCGCATAACTTACAATGCCTACCCCCGGGCCCTGGGGGGCTGTGTCGACACCGGAGTTTTTGTTATTAGAACTTTGCACTGTTTTTAACAAAATTTCTATCTCAAAATTTTTATCTGATGCATTTAGCGGGTGGAGGAGGGGGGGGGGGCTAGTTGCCCTCCCATCTCTTTTGACTCTTAAAAAGTGAACAAGAACTTTCAATTTCCAATCAATGGAGCACTCTCCGAAGTTTATACGAGCATCCCTTCTATAAGAATTATATATGACTCTAGAGCATTACTTATAACACCTGCCTCCGAGCCCTGGCGGGTTCCGTCGACACAGGAATTTTTCTTATCTGACCTTTGAACTATTTTTAATGAAATGGCTATTATAAAAATTTTATCGGATGGGCTCGGGGAAAAAAGGGTGTGTGTGAGGGGGGACTAGTTGCCCTAGGATATCTTTTGACTCTTAAAAATTGAACTGGAACTTTCAATTTCCAATCAAATGAGCCCCCTCTGAAGTTTATACGAGCATCCCTTTCATAAGAACCATATACGCCTCAAGAAAAACACTTACAACACCTATCCCCGGGCTCTGGGGGGCGTTTTTGTTATCTAATTTTTGAACAATTTCCAAAACACTGGCTATCTCAAAATTTGTAGCGGACAGGTTTGGGGAAA